>CM065702.1:5286093-5303593 GCA_017654935.2 Phymorhynchus buccinoides
TCTCACCCCTCTTTCTCCCTCTCCCTCATCTCTGTTTCTGCATCTCTAGTGTCTGCCTGTACATACACGCCTCTTTCTGTCTTGCTCTGTCTGTCCATGCCTCTCTCTCTTTCTGTCTATCTATGTATCTGTCTCTCTTCCTCTCTTTCTCTCAGTCTCTCTCACACAGAGAGAGTGCAGGTGTAGACGTTTATGTGTTCAAATGCGTTTCTTGCTTGAAGGGATGTTTTTCTTTCACGTTTGCAGTCACACATTTTAATTGTTTGGTTTTATCCAAGAACAGAATGTAAGAATAGGCATTGCCTAAAACCTTCTTCCTTGTTAAATATAAAATGTTCAGTGTTCAGTGTTCCGTCTGCATCAAGCAAACATGTTTTGTGTTATTTATTCAGCCCCTTCGCTCGCGCACTGGGAGCCCTAGCATCAGTGGGCCAGACTGCTTGAATCAATATCTCATTATCTGAGGATGCTGGTCTGTGGTCAATGCGACTCACGGGTGAGCGCTTCTGCTAATAATGGATATTTTCTGCATTTCAGGAAAACTATGGGGAATGAAGAGCGTAGAAAATGTATCATAGAAACGTTTTGTGTGTTGACGTTGCCTTGACACACAGATACAGATTCAGATACAGATATAGACAAGCACGCACGCGCACGCACACACCGCACGTACACATACACACATACACACGCGCGCGCGCACGCACACACCGCGCGCGCGCGCGCGCACGCACACACACGCGCGCGCGCGCGCACACACACGCGCGCGCGCGCGCGCGCGCACGCACACACCGCGCGCGCGCGCGCGCACGCACACACCGCGCGCGCGCACGCACTCACGCACACATCGCGCGCGCGCGCGCGCGCGCACACACACACACACAGATGACACACAGACATACAGACAGACAGACACACGCACACACTCAGGGGGAGGGGGGGGGGGGGAGAGAGAGAGAGAGAGAGAGAGAGAGAGAGAGAGAGAGAGAGAGAGAGAGAGAGAGAGAGAGAGTAGATTAGGCTCACTGTCACGAGTTTGTGACATTGTTCTCCTGAACAGACCGAGAAAGGCACAGTCTACCACTCGATCGCGAAGGACCCCGAGATCTTTCCTTTTCTTTGAACCTAATCGAGACAACCTATTTGTGAAATCCGTGCAACCCGTGTTAGCTCTGACCTCTCGCGAGACTCCACATTCAACTGGCGACTTCATGAGTTTTATACCGGTCGAACGTCACTCCATATTTTTCCTTCAGTTAAGCAACATCGCTTCATCGCTTCATCCTTTCTCCTTTTCATCGTTTTGTCCACCTACGGCCGCCCAGTGCTGAGGTGTGGTGAGGGCCACGTCCCTGAAGGATCCTGTTATCAACTCTTTATCCTGCACGAGTCCTAGACGTGAGGATAGCGAAGCTGTTGAGCTTCGGCTGAAATCATCTCTTCTCTTCATCCTCATCGCCATCTTCACCCCCTTTTTATTTGGTTTCTCATCGTCCTCCCTTCCCCGTCATCGTCCCTGGCGTTCACTGGAGTCCTGGAAGAAAGCTGTGGCCGGTCCGGAACCCCTTCCACCTGCTCGCGCTTACCCCGAGCCCTTGGCGAGACCAGAGCTGCGACTGTCTTGTGGGGAGGATTCTTCTTCTTCATTCCGCCACGTGGAAGTTTGGTCAGTAGCTGCATAAAATTAGTATTAATCCCGTTAAAACTCGTACAACAACGCGCGCGTAACAATGTAGAAGTAGCTAGTTATAGGTTTGCTAACATGTATATTTGTGTGCGTTTTCTTTGGTTCATTTTTTCTTATTATTTTCTTGATTTTTGCATAAGGGGCTAAGGAACTGACTGGCTGGGTCATGACTTGTCAGTTGGATAGGTTTTTGCCGGTTGTAGAATTTGGTACTTGAACTCGGCACATATTTTTGAATCAATGTTTTGGCTCGCCATTGTGTGTTTAGGCCGTGCAAATCGTTTTTCGGTGCAAAGCGTATTTGAGTTCACAGAGATTCAGAATCCTAAATGCGTGCACGCGCGCGCATTATTCCTTATTGCGGTATATGTTTAGCCTCGCGGCCTATGTTTAGCCTCGCGGCCTATGTTTAGCCTTGCGGTATATGTTTAGCCTTGCGACCTATGTTTAGCCTCGCGGTCATCGTCCTAGCTTAATTAGGTATTAAGAGACTCTGCGGAGAGCTGGATAACAGAGGGTTATTCCAGTCGCGCTTCTAGCTATGCTGATAGGAGCTTTGTAAAGCGTTCATCCCCGTTTCTGTTTTTATTTTTGAGAGAAAGTGTAATTAGTGTTTTCAAGGCTTTTTGACCTTTTGAAGTACATTGTGAATGCCATTTTGGGGAAATACATTCTTTGCCTGTAGTTCGTCCGCCTTATGGAAGAAATGATAATGAAGGGACATATTTTTGGTGGTGAAGTTCTATGTGATATTTTCAGAAGAATTTAAGTGTCCATTCTTGTACCTGAAAAGCTGTGAAATTTTCAGAAGAATGTAATTGTTAATTTTTGTATTTGAAAGGCTAGAATTTTCTAAATGTATGAAAGCCTTGTTGTTCCAGAAAAAGTGAAACCTTTTAGTTAATCCTTTTTGATGAAATATTACCCCTAGACTGAGTCGTGTGAAAAGGATTGTAAAGAAAGTGTTGTTCAGCGTTTTGGGGTTCTTGGAGAGAACCAAGTTTAAAGAGGGTGGGTTTTTACATCCCTGAAGAGGACTGTTGGGGAATTAGTTTTTGGGTAAACACAAAACTGTTGTTTACTCTGGGAGTTCAAAACTAGGTTTTTGTTTTGGTTTTTCATACAGTCCTGATCCTGATCCTGATCCTGATCCTGATCCTGATCCTGAGCCTGAGCCTGAGCCTGAGCCTGAACCTGACCTGACCTGTTGCTGCCTGGTTGACCGCCCGGTCAACCGCTTTGTTCTCCGTTTCCGTCTGTGGGAGGCCGCCCGCCTTTCTGTCTGGCCCCGTGTTAGGCCCGATCTGTGGGCCTGTCTGTGCGTTCGGGCCAGGCTTCGACGTTCCTGTTGAGGAGTCTGGGGGCGACCTCTGCCGTCTCTCTTCTTTTGTTTCTGCTGCTGTAGCCTGCCCCAGGAGGGGGAGCAGTTTTTCTATTGACTTTTGTTTTCCCCTTTTGTCTTCTTCTTCGGACGCTCTGCTGTTTTTGTTGGACTTCTTTTCTTCGTCTGCCCTTTCGTCGTTTTTCCCTTCAATTTTGTGTTTCTGCTTACAAACTCTCTTTTAGTTATTCAGTTAAGTTGCCGGCTTTAGTCTATTCTTTGGACAAACTTTTGAATGCCATGTAAATTGTGTAGATAATTTGTTGAACATTGAGTGTATTGAATTGTGTAAGTGTGTGTGTGTGCTTGCTTATAATAAATAGTCTTGTTTTGTATTGTACTTCTGGTGTGCGCGTGTGCCTTCTCCTGCGAGTTTGTCTGTCTGGGCGTGCGAGACTCTCCTCGGGGTTCGCGATTTCCCTCTCCCGATCTCTGATCAGGATCGAGCGGGGGATTTCGTGACATCTTGGGCTCGTCCGGGATTGTCTCGCATCTGTCCCAGGCCGGCAGGTTCGCTGGGATAAGGCAGTGAATGTTTGGGGTGTGAATGTAAGGGTGGTTGGTTGGGAGACCGTGTAGAGGCAAGGCGGTCCGATTTTCCCTCATTGCTTAGGTCTTTTGGCCGGTTGAGTGGAAAATTTGTTGTGTTCGTTTTGTTTACTTGTTTGTCGGAGAGCGTGTGAAATATAGTTATTTAAGACCACTTATAGTTTTCTTTGTGTGTGAGTTTTGAGCGCACACGCGTTTATAAAACAAACTGAGATAAAGTTTGTTTAGGGTTTTTCTTAGTTTGTTTTGGGAATAGGGGGTTAAAAGAGGGGATTAGTTAGGAATAAAGGGGGGAAAGAACTGGGGAAAAGAAATAGTTCTAGTTCCTTCAACAACAAAAAAGATCTCGACTGGTTGAGCTTTGGCTTGTTCAGTCTGAGAAATGATTCCCTCCCTTGACACACTAGTTTGCATGCATTGACTGAGTGCTGGTGTGTGTTAGTCTTATTTAAAAATTCATTAATGTGTTGTTGTTTTTTGTGTTCATATATATGTACGCGCATATTTAATTAGCAAGCTAAACCCGGACTATTCACTTGGAACTATTATCGTGTCTGTGACTGGTTCTATTTTGCAAGACAATTCTTGGTTTTGATGCATTGAAGTTGATTTGCACTGAATTGCTGTGTTCCGTGCATTGGATTGTGTCTTGCATTGAGTTACCATTTTTTTTATTCCATCGCTTGGTTATTTGTTGAGTTGCATGTGAACCTGTGCGCGCACGCGTTTATGCTTAGTGTAGCTTGTGCTATAGAGCAAACTTGCTGGGATAAACCGGAATGTTTGTGTAACACAAACCGTAGTTTTTTATAACACTTTCAAACACTGGGGTGTGTTCATAGCTACATCGTGTTGTTAGTTTTACCGCAGGAAGTTACTGTGCGCTGTTTGGCCGTTGAGGTAGTTCGTGCGACCGCCTCCCGTGGTGCGCAATAGGGTTTTTGTGCAAACGTGGTTGTTGTCCACGCGGGTCGTTTAGTCGCAGAAGCGTTCTACGCTGTGTAAATTAGCGCAATAGTGGTTAGTGTGGTAAAGCTTTATGCGGAGTAGTTTAGTTAGTGTTTGGTTTAGTGTGGTTTAATTCGACGTAGTTTGTGGGATTTCCTGCGCGCATTAGTGTGTGTTACTGCGATTCATCGTCTTCGTTACATAACCGTTAGTGTTGAGAAAAAAAGATGGCAAGTCACGAGTATGATTTAAGGTCGCGCAGTGGGGCTATGTGGGACCTGTCGACGGATCCTTCTGTACCGACTACGCCCTCAGCTGTTTCTACCTCCGTCGTTACTACCGTTGTGCCCTCACCCCCATCTTCTTCCATGACTTCTGTGGCTACGGCCATGCACACTCCGGTCGTCCATGCTGCAGTTGACCATGGAGGAGCACGGTCTAGGGTTGGACCAGTTTCGACTCCCCTTAGCCTAAGTCGTGGTAGGGGAATCTTTCTTAAGTCAGGTGCCACGACAGGGGAGAAGCCTGGAGAGCACCATCCTTCCTCGAAAGGAAACAGAGAGTTTTCCATGTTCATGGCTGCCATGGCCCAGATGGAGCAGCAAAGAAGGGAAGAGATGGCTGAGGTTGAACAGCTTAGAAGAGAGGAAAAAGAAGAGCAGGAAAGACTTAGGAAGGAGGAAGAGGAAAAGAAAGAACAACGAAGGAGGGAGGAGGAGGAAAAGAAAGAACAGCTTAGAAGAGAGGAAAAAGAAGAGCGGGAAAGACTTAGGAAGGAAGAAGAAGAGAGGAAAGAACAGCGATGGAGAGAGGAAATGAAGCTGGAGAGGGAACTAAGAAGAGAGGAAGAGGAAAGGAAGGAGCAACGAAAGAAGGAGGAAAGAGAAGAGAAAGAACGCAGGTGGAGAGAAGAGAAAGAGGAACGTGAGGCGATTCGCCAAGAGGAAGTGAGAAGGAGAGAAAAGCTGGAACAAGGACGTGAGTCAGGAAGCAGGTCTAAGGTGTCGACCCCTGTACTCAGGCTTCCAGAACTGAAACCCGGCGAAGATATTGACTTGTTCCTAGAACATTTCGAGAAAATGGCTAAGATCTACCTCTTAACAGATGATGAGAAACTCATCCATCTGTCATCTTCCCTCACCGGCAAAGCCAAGGAAGCCTGTTTCAGGATGGGAGAGGACGAGACCTATGATAATTTACAGAAGGTTCTTCGTCAGCAGTTTCGCCTTTCGCCTGAGACCTATCGCCGGAAGTTCCGCAATGGTAAGAAGGAGCCCAGTGAAACTTTCTACCAGTTTGGGACAAGGCTTCGTCAGGCACTGAAGCACTGGGAGGAGCTCTCTGAGGCCGAGCTGAAGGATTTAATCCTCATTGAGCAGCTCTACAACACCGTGTCCCCTGAGCTCCGAATACGGATGAGTGAGAAGAAGCCGACTACCTTCGACGCTGCCATCGAGATCGCAGAGACTTACTCGGAGGCTAGGAGAACTGTCGCCTCCAGGGGATCTGCCAAAGATAGTCATACACCTGACTCCACTCCTCTCCAGGAAACTACTCCTCCGTCTCCAACCAAATCACCGACAAAGAACCAAAAGGTGTGTTTCCACTGCCGGACCCTAGGGCATATTAGGAGGTTCTGTCCCGAGTTGCGGAGACCATCTTTCCAGAATAGCGGTTCGCAGGATGGGAAGGCCTCCGGAAGTTGGAAAGCCCTTAGCCAGTTTGCTTCTTCACCATGCAGGGAGGGATGTCCTGTCTTCCCCTCCAGAGTGGCTGGAAAAGTTGTTGACAGCGTCAGAGACACCGGCGCTACGGCCATTTTCGTGGACGAAGAGCTCGTACCATCTGGGGCGCCCAGAGGACCGGTGTGCGAAGTATCAGGAGTTGAAGCCCAATTTGTGTGTCGTCGCCCTACCTATTTGGTGGAGTTGTGCACCCCTTACTTCGAAGGCAAGGTATGGGCAGTGGCCCTTAAGCAACCGGCGTGTTCATTGCTGTTGGGGAATACTGTGTGCTTCGAGGATGGGACGGAGCAGACTCTAGCGTCTATTCTGCCCGAGAAGGTCTACGTGGGCGCAGTCACTCGCGCCATGGCCAAGAAGGTGGACGAACTCCAACCCATTGTCCGGCCAGGACTGGAAGTGTTTGTGGAGGAAGTGACACCACAAGTGCCCCGCAGACCTCAGTCGCAGGACAGCCGGCTGGATAGGGTGACGGAGTTAGTGGACGCTGAACCTAGGGCTACCAAGACCAGCTCTATCTCATTTGAGGAAGAGAAAGGGATACTCTGCCGCCACCATCAGAACGACCGCACTGGTGCCAAGCGAGTTGTTGAACCACCACCGGTGCAGAAAGTGGCTCATGACGCACCCATGGCTGGACACATGAGCACCCGCCGGACTCAAGAGAGGGTACAGCAGGGTTTTTATTGGACCCACTTTGCCAGAGACAAGCGCAGGTCCTCCGGCGTATCTCCCGGCGGCTACGTGAAGTCCGTCTGGCGGTCCGATCCAGTAGGTGTGAGACCAGCAAGAGCGAAGTGTCGTCCCTTGGTCACTTCATCAAATGGGGACATGTTTTGCCAGAGGAAGAGAGAGTGCGGAAGGTTGCACAAGCCAAACCTTCAGAGGACAACTTGGCGACGTCCCAGGCTGCGACACGATGAGTGTTTTCACCCAGTACGTGCTTTTCCGGAAGGGGGGTATGTCACGAGTTTGTGACATTGTTCTTCTGAACAGACCGAGAAAGGCACAGTCTACCACTCGATCGCAAAGGACCCCGAGATCTTTCCTTTTCTTTGAACCTAATCGAGACAACCTACTTGTGAAATCCGTGCAACCCGTGTTAGCTCTGACCTCTCGCGAGACTCCACATTCAACTGGCGACTTCATGAGTTTTATACCGGTCGAACGTCACTCCATATTTTTCCTTCAGTTAAGCAACATCGCTTCATCGCTTCATCCTTTCTCCTTTTCATCGTTTTGTCCACCTACGGCCGCCCAGTGCTGAGGTGTGGTGAGGGCCACGTCCCTGAAGGATCCTGTTATCAACTCTTTATCCTGCACGAGTCCTAGACGTGAGGATAGCGAAGCTGTTGAGCTTCGGCTGAAATCATCTCTTCTCTTCATCCTCATCGCCATCTTCACCCCCTTTTTATTTGGTTTCTCATCGTCCTCCCTTCCCCGTCATCGTCCCTGGCGTTCACTGGAGTCCTGGAAGAAAGCTGTGGCCGGTCCGGAACCCCTTCCACCTGCTCGCGCTTACCCCGAGCCCTTGGCGAGACCAGAGCTGCGACTGTCTTGTGGGGAGGATTCTTCTTCTTCATTCCGCCACTTGGAAGTTTGGTCAGTAGCTGCATAAAATTAGTATTAATCCCGTTAAAACTCGTACAACAACGCGCGCGTAACAATGTAGAATAGCTAGTTATAGGTTTGCTAACATGTATATTTGTGTGCGTTTTCTTTGGTTCATTTTTCTTATTATTTTCTTGATTTTTGCATAAGGGGCTAAGGAACTGACTGGCTGGGTCATGACTTGTCAGTTGGATAGGTTTTTGCCGGTTGTAGAATTTGGTACTTGAACTCGGCACATATTTTTGAATCAATGTTTTGGCTCGCCATTGTGTGTTTAGGCCGTGCAAATCGTTTTTCGGTGCAAAGCGTATTTGAGTTCACAGAGATTCAGAATCCTAAATGCGTGCACGCGCGCGCATTATTCCTTGTTGCGGTATATGTTTAGCCTCGCGGCCTATGTTTAGCCTCGCGGCCTATGTTTAGCCTTGCGGTATATGTTTAGCCTTGCGACCTATGTTTAGCCTCGCGGTCATCGTCCTAGCTTAATTAGGTATTAAGAGACTCTGCGGAGAGCTGGATAACAGAGGGTTATTCCAGTCGCGCTTCTAGCTATGCTGATAGGGGCTTTGTAAAGCGTTCATCCCCGTTTCTGTTTTTATTTTTGAGAGAAAGTGTAATTAGTGTTTTCAAGGCTTTTTGACCTTTTGAAGTACATTGTGAATGCCATTTTGGGGAAATACATTCTTTGCCTGTAGTTCGTCCGCCTTATGGAAGAAATGATAATGAAGGGACATATTTTTGGTGGTGAAGTTCTTTGTGATATTTTCAGAAGAATTTAAGTGTCCATTCTTGTACCTGAAAAGCTGTGAAATTTTCAGAAGAATGTAATTGTTAATTTTTGTATTTGAAAGGCTAGAATTTTCTAAATGTATGAAAGCCTTGTTGTTCCAGAAAAAGTGAAACCTTTTAGTTAATCCTTTTTGATGAAATATTACCCCTAGACTGAGTCGTGTGAAAAGGATTGTAAAGAAAGTGTTTTTCAGCGTTTTGGGGTTCTTGGAGAGAACCAAGTTTAAAGAGGGTGGGTTTTTACATCCCTGAAGAGGACTGTTGGGGAATTAGTTTTTGGGTAAACACAAAACTGTTGTTTACTCTGGGAGTTCAGAACTAGGTTTTTGTTTTGGTTTTTCATACAGTCCTGATCCTGATCCTGATCCTGATCCTGATCTTGATCCTAGCCTGAGCCTGAGCCTGAGCCTGAACCTGACCTGACCTGTTGCTGCCTGGTTGACCGCCCGGTCAACCGCTTTTTTTCTCCGTTTCCGGCTGTGGGAGGCCGCCCGCCTTTCTGTCTGGCCCCGTGTTAGGCCCGATCTGTGGGCCTGTCTGTGCGTTCGGGCCAGGCTTCGACGTTCCTGTTGAGGAGTCTGGGGGCGACCTCTGCCGTCTCTCTTCTTTTGTTTCTGCTGCTGTAGCCTGCCCCAGGAGGGGGAGCAGTTTTTCTATTGACTTTTGTTTTCCCCTTTTGTCTTCTTCTTCGGACGCTCTGCTGTTTTTGTTGGACTTCTTTTCTTCGTCTGCCCTTTCGTCGTTTTTCCCTTCAATTTTGTGTTTCTGCTTACAAACTCTCTTTTAGTTATTCAGTTAAGTTGCCGGCTTTAGCCTATTCTTTGGACAAACTTTTGAATGCCATGTAAATTGTGTAGATAATTTGTTGAACATTGAGTGTATTGAATTGTGTAAGTGTGTGTGTGTGCTTGCTTATAATAAATAGTCTTGTTTTGTATTGTACTTCTGGTGTGCGCGTGTGCCTTCTCCTGCGAGTTTGTCTGTCTGGGCGTGCGAGACTCTCCTCGGGGTTCGCGATTTCCCTCTCCCGATCTCTGATCAGGATCGAGCGGGGGATTTCGTGACACTCACTATCCTTTTCCTTTTTTGTTTTCGTAAATGGTTATACTAGTCTAAGGATGGGGAGAATTTCTTCCTGTTGACAGAGCCCTTAAAGACCCACCAGATCACGTGTCAAAATCACGGGTTTCACGTCTTTTCCCTCTTATAGCTGGAAATAAATCTTGTTTTGACCAGGTCTCACTACCATACAAATGCCCCCATAGGTCATAGCTGCCCAGAAAAAAAACAAGGGACTTAATCGTGGCGCGTCTGTGTGTCTTTAAGGACACACTGGCGCACCACGATGGAGTCCCTTTTTACCTGGGTAGCTGTGACCCACATACAAATGTCCCCAACTTCAAACTGAGGCTGCTCTTTAAAATGATGTTTCGTTTTCAATTTGGGGACATTTGTACGGGAGTCAAACCTGGTCAACACAAGATTTCTTACCAGCTATAAGAGGGAAAACACGTGAAACCCGTGATTTTGACACGTGACCTGGTGGGTCTTTAACGACAAGTCAGCTAGTCAATGTACGCCCTAGTACTAACTAGAACGTGAAAATGCTAAATCAACCAACCGCGCGGCAGCATTTTCGGGTCCAGTGACCTTGCAGGATCAAACGGACAAACACCCCTGAAACTAAAGTCCGGTCTACACCTACACCTGGATCTCAAACTATTGCTCGCACACAATTGAAGGCTAGAGAAAAAACACAGGTAGACGGGCAGCGTTTTCGGCTCCAGTGACCTTCACCTTTGACCAATGACCTTCATTTTCGACCGTGGCCTAGGTATCCTAAATACCTATCCTCGTGCAAAGTGTGAGCCTCCTAGGTCCCTCCGTTCAAACGGTATCGTGTTCACATAGTCAGATACCCGGTAGATAGATCTGAGGGGGAAGAAACAAAACAAGAAGATCAAAATTGGTCAAAAAACATTTCGATTTATTAATCTTTGTGAAGACTTCCAGAATCAGTCACACTCCCATTACTAATGTTACACGGACCAAATCACACCAACAGTGAACAAACAGCAGGCAAGCAAACAACCTAATTAACATTTAATCTCATATCAAATTAGTCTTAAAAGTAATACAATTAATTCGTTCATGACGCACATGGTACAGAGAAGAAGGGATGGGGAGGAAGGGGAAGAGAGAAGGAGAGAGGGGGGGGGGGAGGGGGAAGAGCTTAAAGAATTAATTTTAAAAAAAGAATAGACAGACAGATGGTCAGGAACAAGCAGACAGCATCGAAAACATTACAAACTTTCGCCTTGCGGATGGTTAAAACATTGAGTCTTGAAGGACAGTCATGTGGTTGTGACAGCAAATGAGCAGTTCAGGTGGAGTTACTGGCCTCAGCCCTTGAGACCAGCAGGTGTTGTTCCATTTCGGAGACCGTTTCAAAGCAACGCGAAACTCTGTCTCTATTTATGTCTCTCTCTCTCGCTGTGTGGCTGTCTGTGTGTCTGTCTGTCTGTCTCTGGCTCTCTCTCCCTCTCTCTCAGAGTCTCTTCTCTCTCTCTCTCTCTCTCTCTCTCCCTCTCGGTCTCGTCTCTCCTCTCTCTCTCTCTCTAGTCTCTCTCTCTCTCTCTCTCTCTCTCTCAAATCTCTCTCTCTCTCTCTCTCTCTCTCTCTCTCTCTCTCTCTCTCTCTCCTCTCTCTCTCTCTCTCTCTCTCTCTCTCTCTCTCTCTCTCTCTCTCTCTCTCTCTCTCTCTCTCTCTCTCTCTCTCTCTCTCTCTCTCTCTCTCTCCTCTCTCTCTCTCTCTCTCTCTCTCTCTCTCTCTCTCTCTCTCTCTCTCTCTCTCACCATCTCTCTCTCTCTCTCTCTCTCTCTCTCTCTCTCTCTCTCTCTCTCTCTCTCTCTCTCTCTCTCTCTCTCTCTCTCTCTCTCTCTCTCTCTCTCTCTCTCTCTCTCTCTCTCTCTCTCTCTCTCTCTCTCTCTCTCTCTCTCTCTCTCTCTCTCTCTCTCTCTCTCTCTCTCTCTCTCTCTCCTCTCTCTCTCTCTCTCTCTCTCTCTCTCTCTCTCTCTCTCTCTCTCTCTCTCTCTCTCTCTCTCTCTCTCTCTCTCTCTCTCTCTCTCTTCTCTCTCTCTCTCTCTCTCTCTCTCTCTCTCTCTCTCTCTCTCTCTCTCTCTCTCTCTCTCTCTCTCTCTCTCTCTCTCTCTCTCTCTCTCTCTCTCTCTCTCTCTCTCTTCTCTCTCTCTCTCTCTCTCTCTCTCTCTCTCTCTCTCTCCTCTCTCTCTCTCTCTCTCTCTCTCTCTCTCTCTCTCTCTCTCTCTCTCTCTCTCTCTCTCTCTCTCTCTCTCTCTCTCTCTCTCTCTCTCTCTCTCTCTCTCTCTCTCTCTCTCTCTCTCTCTCTCTCTCTCTCTCTCTCTCTCTCTCTCTCTCTCTCTCTCTCTCTCTCTCTCTCTCTCTCTCTCTCTCTCTCTCTCTCTCTCTCTCTCTCTCTCTCTCTCTCTCTCTCTCTCTCTCTCTCTCTCTCTCTCTCTCTCTCTCTCTCTCTCTCTCTCTCTCTCTCTCTCTCTCTCTCTCTCTCTCTCTCTCTCTCTCTCTCCTCTCTCTCTCTCTCTCTCTCTACGAGCGGAAACTCTGCGAAAGTATGAACATCTACGACAATAATCTGTGCAGAGCTCACACACACAAGGTGTTGCGCGGAGAGACAAAACTAGCAACGAAAACAACAACAAGGTTAATAACGATGGTTACGGATCTGTCCCAGTATTGCAGTACCTCCAGGATCGTCCCACAATCTATACATTTTATAAATATACCATACTTATGTACCGGATGATGACGTAAAACCCATTTTCTTCCAAACAACAACGTCACAGGTCAAGGGTAAAGTTATTATCAAGGTCATAGTCAACTCGTCTCCCTCGGTAGAGCTTTGCGCTGCATCAGTGCTTTCTAGTTTTGATGTTGCTTTCTCGTGCATTGTCTGTACGGATCTTCTTTTACCTGAGTTGTTGCCAATGGCAACACGTAACCGTGTATCGATTTTTTGTTTTGCTTGCGCACTGCGCACCAAGCAGACGTGAGAGATAAGGAGCAGAAACACTTCATTGGATGCGATACGATTCTGATCCGATTCTGATCCGATTCTGACAATGTCTGTGAGTCATGATTCACGTGAAAAAGACTTCTGTCTAAAATAATAATGTGACTGTTTTCATTCACTATGCTCATGTAAACCCCAATACACGAATGACATAAAATATCTGACACAAAAAATACAGATATTTGTGATGGTGCATGGGAAAAACCTACATAAGTCGCTCAGAATGTTTTGAGCAAAAGCGAAAAATAGTCAACACACCCCCCCCACCCCCCCCCCCCCCCCATGTCAATGTTCAATTTAGGGCATATTTATGTCTATTTTTATTATGTGTTCTACTGGTCAGTATCTACAACATAAAAGACAATTTTGAATGATTTCTTTGTTTATTTGATTGTTTTCTAAATCAAGTCAATAGAAACAAAGAGGAAAAGTTGTATTTTCTATGCCCAATTTCTGCAAATGATCTATTTCGAATGCCAGACTTCAAATAATTATAAAATAAAAATTAGACAAGATAACTCAATTCGGGTTGCTGTGTATTAACAAGGAATCTTTGCTCCACCATGAAAAATTAAAATCTCAATTTATGCCCAAATTCCATTGTCTGGTTTTCCCCTGCACTGTCACATTTAATCAGATTCGTGTACGAGGGACTACAAAATATAGCGCACAAAGTTAGTAGTATTTCATCAGATTCGTGTAGACAGTACCATTTCACGAGAATCATGCCTCACACATGTCACTGTGGGATCGCACCGTATGCAGTGTGTCTGCCCTTTTAATAATCTGATCATCGAGGAGTGGGTTGGATGAAATATGAATGATCTGAACGGCTTTATGATCCATCCTACATCCATCAGAAATCACGTGACTGCCCAATGGCGCGGGTTTCGTCTTACTTTGGTGAAAGCAGACTTTGGCTTGGCGTTAAAGACCCACCAGGTCACGTGTTTAAATCACGGGTTTCACGTGTTTTCCCTCTTATAGCTGGTAAGAAATCTTGTTTTGACCAGCTCTGACTCCCAAACAAATTTCCCCAAATTGAAAACGAAACAAAGAGCAGCCTCAATTTGAAGTTGGGGACATTTGTATGTGGGTCACAGCTACCTAGAAAAAAACCAAGGGACTTAACCGTGATGCGTCAGTGTGTCTTTAATATAAACAAAGAGGAAATGGCAGAAATCGATCTATCTGTCCTTCTATCTATGTATCTATGTAGGCCTATCTATGTAGACAAGCAATGTTGTATTATGAATGTATATATGTAAGCTAAGGTAGTTGCATTATATATAATTTGTGAATGCAAGTCGTATGTTTGTATGTATGTGTAAACATATGTGTATGCATGTTTGCATAACTTAGGTGGATGGGTAGATAAATGGTTGTGTGTGTGTGTGTGTGTGTGTGTGTGTGTGTGTGTGTGTGTGTGTGTGTGTGTGTGTGTGTGAGTGTGTGTGTGTGTGTGTGTGTGTGTGTGTATATGTGTGTGTGTGTGTATGTGTGTGAGTGTGTGTGTGTGTGTGTGTGTGTGTGTGTGTGTGTGTGTGTGTGTGTGTGTGTGTGTGTGTGTGTGTGTGTGTGTGTGTGTGTGTGTGTGTGTGTGTGTGTGTGTGTGTGTGTGTGTGTGTGTGTGTGTATGTGTGTGTGTGTGTGTGTGTGTGTGTGTGTGTGTGTGTGTGTGTGTGTGTGTGTGTGTGTGTGTGTGTGTGTGTGTGTGTGTGTGTGTGTGTGAGAGAGAGACCAAGAATTGTATGCGCGCACGGTGGTTAAAATAGTCGCATATTTTATTTATTTTGGCTTTTCTACATACTATGTCTCTGTGTTTATTGTGTTTTTTTGTTGATTGTTTAATTGCTGCAAAAAGAATTCCCTGTAAAATGGACAATAAAAAAAATCGATTGATTGATACATTATTGTATTATATCAGTCACGGTGGGTTTCTTCTTCTGCATTCTCAGGCCATATGGCCATAATGGGCAAGATACGTATGTGTCCGGTTTTCAGTTTTCACTGGTCTCCCCGCTGCGTATAGCCGACACATTCCGATTTCGGAGAAGCTCAAAGGAGAAACATTATTTGGAAGATATGTTTTTGGAAAAACGGCAGGAGAACGGGGCCACTAAGTCAGAAAGATAGTAGATGACAGAAAGCAAAGGGCTGAGTCAAAGAGAGTGGCAGATTAGAGGAAGTTACAAGCACAGAACTTCCAGAACGTGGGGGAACTATTTCGTAAAAGACCCCCCGGTATCCCCACGGGGATCACGGCGTGTTTGATTCTTGTTTTATTCACACGTTTCTCTGGCAGACATTTTATATCATGATCAGGGTTTTTGATATGTTCGCCACGTCCCATTCCCGGTGCCGTTTGCATGCATAAAACAAGGCTGTTCACCAGAACAGGTGCTAGGATGGAAATCACTGATACAGTGCAAACCTCTGCGAAGAGGCAACTTCAGTTTTGCTTTAAAGACACACTGACCCACCACGATTGAGTCACTTGGGTTTTTTCCGGGTAGCTGTTACCCACTTTCAAATGCCCCCAATTCCAAATTGAGGCTGCACTTTATAATGATGTTTCGTTTTCAATTTGGGGGCATTTGTATGGGAGTCAAACCTGGTCAAAACAAGATTTATTGCCAGCTATAAGAGGGGAAACACGTGCAACACGTGATTTTGACACATGATCTGGTGGGTCTTTAAGGCTGCTAACCACACGTACGTAGACTTACACACGCTATAAGTATTAAAGACCCAGTACGTCACGTGTCAAAATCACGGTTTTCACGTGTTTTCCCTCTTAGAGCTGGTAAGAAATCTTATTTTGACCAAGTGTTGCTCCCATACAAATGTCATCATGCACGAAAACGAGACATCACTTTAAAGAGCAGCATCGATCGTATACGAGGAAAGTCTGAATGTGGGTCACACCGACCCAGAAAAAAACCAAGGGACTTAATCCAGCCGGCTCTGTGGGTCTTTAAGAAAGTAAAAGTTCGATGGAAGTTCAGTTTAACGTCGCGTATCGGCTTTCGCCATGTACGACGGGCTGAACAAACCAACCAATAAACAAAAATTTATGTTCCTGAATCACTGTCCTAGCCAAAAGGCCGAGAAGCGACCAGAATTCTCGATTCGAGTAAAAGTTCGCGTTGGGGCCTATTTAAATAATTGATCATCTGGATTTCGGACGCTTGCTCCGACGCAATCCCATGCACGCACAAAAACGCAGCGCACGCACGCACACGCACACGCACGCACACACACACACACACACACACACACACACACACACACACACACACACACACACACACACACACAGACAAAAACAAACACACTATTGAGTATATACACACGCTCACGCACAATCACAGACTTTGAGAAAACATATTGCATTGCTCAGATAAACCTGCATAGCTTTCTCATTATCCGTGACCTTAACCCTTTCACCGCCAATGTTGTATTTATGCACCACAATGGTCTAACACACATGTCACTAAAAAGCATCAAAACAGGGTCTGTTATCTGAAGACACTATTTTCGTAATTTTGGGAGGTAAGGATAGGCCTAATGGTATACCTGTCTTAGAGGAAATTGCAATATTGCAGACTTTTTTTTGTTCTCTTCCCAGGTAAGTTAACCCTATCGCTGCCAATGTTGTATTTATGCACCACAATGGTTTAACACACATGTCACTAAAAGTCATCAAATCAGGGCCTGTTATCTGAAGACCCTATTTTCGTCATTTTGGGAGGTAAGGATAGGCCTAATGTTGTGCATGACACACAGGAATTCCCAATATAGAAGATTTTATTTTTATCTACCCAGTTATGCTTAATTGTATTCTTCGGCTGAAAAATAGCTGGCGCTGAAAGGGTTAAATAGTATTTTTTGGCTGAAAAATGGCTGGCGGCGAAAGGGTTAATCGACTGATTTATTCACCTCACAGTTCTAATTCTTGTAGAATTAAGCATTCGTCTTTGTAGTACTATACACATGTACATCGTTCCCCCAGTGGGGATACCGGGGGGGCGTTTGTACAATAGTTCCCCCACCTTCTGGAAGATCCGTGCTTGTAATGTCACTCGACTCTCTTTGACTGTTGTTTTTCTTTTTCGTCTTCTACTGTCTTTCTGCCGTACTGGTCCATTCTCCTGCCTTTATTTTTCTTCAAGAACATTCTTCCAAAGAGTTTTCTCCACCCGAAGACGGGCGTGCTGGGGACCAGTTGGCCTATTTCTTAATTAGGCGCATGACGGCAGCATGACGCATCTGTGCTCATTTGACAGGAAACTCCTATCTTCGCGATCGGCAACAACAACGACGACGACTAAGAAGTACGACACTGATTTCCAATAGAAACGCAAAAATGTTAGACCCCGTTCTAATTGCTTAAATAAACAAAAACAAACAAAAAACAAAATTGAACAAAGGGTGAATACTCTCTTTCTAATTAACTCCCCTCCACCGAAGTTGATTACGATACCAACCATCTAGCAGTGCGTGGGTCAGAACCAAAGTGAGACAAGCAAAGCATCATTCTCAAAAAAGAATGTGCCGAGAATGGGTCATAAAGGCGAACTTGGCAAATTCGTTTTTGAGAATGATGCTTTGTTTGTCTCACTTTGGCTCTGACCCACGCACTGCTAGATGGTTGGTATCGTAATCAACTTTGGTGGAGGGGAGTT
>CM065702.1:5318593-5323593 GCA_017654935.2 Phymorhynchus buccinoides
ATGCGTTACGAATGCCAAAGTGTGTGGTCGCTTACATTAATTGGTTTTTTTTTTTATCAAGATAAAGCGCCGTATAAATGCTGTATGTTGTTGTTGTTGAAGCATTACATAAGTTTTTTTGTTTTTTTCAATCGATTCGAATCGTGTAGCACTGTGTTGCGAGCTGGCAGACCTCGCCATGGTAGGTGTCATGAAGGACTGGACTTTGGCAGGTCGTGGGTGTCACCTCTGAGCTGTAACACTTGTATACTATTTACCAGCCGCGTTGAAAGAGAGCGAAGCTGGTAATATTTTCAGAGGTTCCTGCTTGTTCCTGACTATGTATGTAAACACGATAACGTTTAAAAGGATGGACCTAGCACGCTCAGATTTTGCAGGTGGATAGGCACGAAGCATATCTAGGCCAAGTGCAAACATGAAGGTCATAGGTCAAAGGTCAAGGTCACTGGAGCTGACAATGGTGCCGAACACCTGGCACAATAACGGAGGGACCTAGGACGCTCAAATGTTGCACGCGGATAGGTACTAAATATGTCTAGGCCAAGTTCAAAAATGAAAGTCAAAGCTCAAGGTCACTGGCGCGGGAAAATGCTGCCGACCACCTGGCACGATAACGATCGAACGGAGGGACCTATAGGACATAGGTCAGAGGTCAAGGTCATTGGACCCGATAATACTCCCGCGTGGCTGGTGGTCTAGCGTCTTAACGCTCCAGTGGTTTGATACCATTCATGGCCGTTTCCAGCAATATGACCTGGCGGACATCGCCAGGCTGACGGAGCTGCCCGGAGCCTTCATGGTGGGGGCGGGTGCAGGCCCCTGGAAGATCGTGGGCGTCAACTCTGAGCTGGTCTGCAACGTCCATGTGGCGCCTGACGGCACGGGGGCCCTCCGCTGCAACAGCCACGTCGCTAAGGTGGACGTCAAGGCAAGTCACCAGGGGATCCTCTTCGTGCTTTGGGGGATTTATGAAAAGTAGTCATGTCATGCTTTGCGCGGTTGTTGGTGGGTTTTTTTGTGCTTGTGTTTGACATCATTCATGCTCGTTTATATACTTTATTGTTCATGTGGTATGCGTGCATGGATGTGTGTGTGTGTGTGTCGTGTATCGTGGTGTGTGTGTGTGTGTGTGTGTGCGTGCGTGTGTGTGTGCGTGCGTGCGTGCGCGCGTGTGTGCGTGTGCGTGCGTGTGTGTGTGCGTGTGCGCGTGCGCGCGCGTGTATGTGTGTGTGTGCGCGCGCGCGCACGCGTGTGTGTTGGGGAAAGGGAGTGAGATGGAATCGTGGAGAGAGTCGTTGAAATGACCTTTACACACACTGTTATTCTATTCATTAATTGATGGATTTATTTATTCAGATCATTCAGATCATAAATAATTGATAGCTTGGTTGGTTGATGGTTGATTAATTGATGGACCGATCTGTTGGACAATTTATCGGTTTGTTCCTCCATCTCTCTCCCTTACTATTTTCAAACATCACCCCCATCCATTTATCTTTTCTTTCATCCATTGATTCATTAGTCGATCACTTAACCATCCATGATACTGTTGCATCCATTTTTGTCGTTCTATTGATTCATTCCTTCTTTAAATCATTAGGTGATTGATTCATCAATTCCTTCATTCAATCACGTAATCATATATACCTTTTCATGTTGTCTTTCCATGCATTCTTTCAATCTTTCTATTCGTCTTTCTCCTCTATACTGTTTCATTTTGTCTTTCAATCTTTCTATTCGTCTTTCTCCTCTATACTGTTTCATGAATTCTTTCAATCTTTCTATTCGTCTTCCTCCTCTATGCTGTTTCATTTTGTCTGTCAATCTTTCTATTCGTCTTCCTCCTCTATGCTGTTTCATTTTGTCTGTCAATCTTTCTATTCGTCTTCCTCCTCTATACTGTTTCATTTTGTCTTTCAATCTTTCCATTCGTCTTCCTCCTCTATGCTGTTTCATTTTGTCTGTCAATCTTTCTATTCGTCTTTCTCCTCTATACTGTTTCATTTTGTCTGTCAATCTTTCTATTCGTCTTCCTCCTCTATACTGTTTCATTTTGTCTGTCAATCTTTCTATTCGTCTTCCTCCTCTATACTGTTTCATTTTGTCTGTCAATCTTTCTATTCGTCTTTCTCCTCTATACTGTTTCATTTTGTCTGTCAATCTTTCTATTCGTCTTCCTCCTCTATGCTGTTTCATTTTGTCTGTCAATCTTCTATTCGTCTTTCTCCTCTATACTGTTTCATTTTGTCTGTCAATCTTTCTATTCGTCTTCCTCCTCTTTGCTGTTTCATTTGGTCTGTCAATCTTTCCATTCGTCTTTCTCCTCTATACTGTTTCATTTTGTCTTTCAATCTTTCCATTCGTCTTCCTCCTCTATGCTGTTTCATTTTGTCTGTCAATCTTTCTATTCGTCTTTCTCCTCTATACTGTTTCATTTTGTCTGTCAATCTTTCTATTCGTCTTTCTCCTCTATACTGCAATGGCTTAGAGTCAAAACGGACTATCTTTAGATTGTCCATTGACTTTGTATTGATATTATTGCAAAAACTAAGAACTTGTATTAATAAAAAAGACTGCAAATAATATAAAATGGGGATTATGCTTTTTATACATCTGCAGTCTTTTTTATGCAAGTTATTAGTTTTCGCAATAGGTTCAATAATACGTCAATGGACTATCTAAAGATAGTCCGTTTTGACTCCAAGCCATCGTTTTACAGTGTGTTTCATTTTGTCTTTCAATCTTTCTATTCGTGTTTGTCCTTCCAAGGACGGTTCCTGCATACTGAGTCAGCTCAAAGACACCCTGCAGTTCAATTTGATGGGGAACTTTCTGTGCTGCGAAGGCAAACCTGGCAAGGTACGTCCTCTGACTGTGGAGCTTAAAGGGGCACCCTGACGGATGAGTTTTTGCAAGAAACACGTCGAGATCACCAGGAAAACGCCCTTTACAGAGATCGCAACATTCACTTTGCTCTGGGTTTTTTAGAAAATAAACCGTCAAATCGGCTATTCTTCCTTGGCGGAGGTGCTGGAAGTCAAATTATTTCAGTGAAAGAAAAGGCATGTGCCTTCTCTTTTCTAATGGCCGCCTGAGTCGCTTTGACCAAATCACGAAATTTCTACAATACAAGCCTTTTTATTTACAGTTTACCAATAAGGAGTTTCGCTCACAACAAAGGAAATAGTTCCATTTTTTGTGTTTACTGCACTACAAAGAGAAAAAAAAGCTTCAACCACTTGAGTGTCCTCCACCCACCCCATCCAAAATGGCTTCTCTTTCCGGAAACTCCGCCAAGGAGGAATCACCGTTTTGACTGTTTGATTTCTAGGAAACCAGAGCAAAGTGAGTGTTCCGATCAAGGCTGTCTTTTTGGTGATCTCGACGTGTTTCTTGCAAAAAACACATCCGTCAGGGCCTACCTTTAAGATTAAGATTAATATTATTGCCCCGTCGACAGCTAAGGCCATGTCAGGGGCTGTCACCACGTTAAATCTTACCACGTATATTAAATAAGGATAAATATCCGTGGTAAGATTTACCGTGGTGACAGCCCTGACAAGGCCTTAGTTGTCGACGGGGCTAGAATTTGGAGCTTACCACAAAATAAGGATGTCACCAAGATCGACACGCTTCCATGCTCTGAGAAATATCTGACACTGACACTGACACATAGATATTTGTTTAGGCCATCGACCCATACACAAAGTTTCTACCGCCCCACCCCCCCCCCCCCCCTTCCCTTCCCCTGTACCCTTCTCTTATTCCTTTGTCTGGGCCTGTATTCACATTGCGATCATGGGCGACTTATCATATCTTCGAAGTCCTTCTGAAGTCGTAGGATTTAATAGGACTTGAGAAGAACGTCTAAGATATATGATGTATCATACTACCTTAATGTGAATACGGTGTCTGGACTTTTCCCACCCGGACTTTTCCCACCCGGACTTTTTAGGACTATTCCCACCCACCTTTTGACTTTTCCCACCTAGGACTTTTCCCACCCGGACTTTTCCCACCTAGGACTATTCCCACCCAGACTTTTCCCACCCGGACTTTGAATACTATTCCCACCTAGGGCCCAGGTTTCCCACCCAGGACTTTTACTTCGCACTCACTTTTCCCACTAAAATTCCCAAGACTTTTCCCATTTTTAGGCTTTTTTCTTTTCCCACCCAGACTTTTCCCACCTGGACGTTTCCCACCTAGGACTATTCCCACCTAGGACTATTCCCACCTAGGACTTTTCCCACCCGGACTTTTCCCACCCCAACTTGGACTTTTCCCACCCTAGGCACCCTAGGTCTTTTCCCACCCGGATTTTTCCCACCTAGGACTATTCCCACCTAGGTGATTTAGACACCTAGGACTATTGACTTTTCCCACCTGGACTTTTCTCACCTGGACTTTTCCCACCTGGACTTTTCCCACCGGACTTTTCCCACCTGGACTTTTCCCACCCGGACTTTTCCCACCTAGGGGACTTTTCCCACCCGGACTTTTACTTTTCCCACCCTGACTTTTCCCACCTAGGAACTTTTCCCAGACTTTTCCCACCTGGACGTTTCCCACCCGGACTTTTCCCACCTAGGACTATTCCCACCTGGACTTTGAATACGGGCCCAGGTATTTACTGCGCACTCAAAATCACTAAAATTAAGTCATGTTTGGCTTTCTAGTTTAATATTCATAGCTTTAACCCTTTCACCGCCAAAATCGCATTTTAGCACCACAGACACCTATGTCATAAAAGGCATCAAATTGGGGTCTATTTTCCAAAGGCCTTATTGCAGTTTTGGGAAGTAAGGGATTTTTTATATGTTCTCTCCCCAATAATGCAGATGGATTTTGTTCTCTACCCAGGTAAACTTAATGAAATATTTGGCTGAAATATGGCTGGCGGTGAAAGGGTTAATACTACTTTTTCATTTCTTGACTTTTGCTTTCAGTACTAACCCACCGACCAAATACATGACGCATTTTGCAGGTGCTAGAAATCC
>CM065702.1:5331093-5348593 GCA_017654935.2 Phymorhynchus buccinoides
ACACACACACACACACACACACACACACACACACACACACACACACACACACACACACACACACACACACACACACACACACACACACGCGCGCGCGCGCGCGCGCGCGCGCGCGCGCAGATATGCACACACATTCATGCACGCAGATACGCACACACATTTGCACGCTCATACGAATGCACATACAAACACGCATGTACACTTGCCCCCCCCCCTCCCTCTCTCTCTCTTTCTCTCTCTCTCTCTCTCTCTCTCTCTCTCTCTGTCTCTCTCTGTCTCTCTCTGTCTCGCTCTCTATGTCTGTCTGTCTCTCTCTGTCTCTCTGTCTCTCTGACTCTCTGACTGCTCTCTCTCTCTCTCTCTCTCTCTCTCTCTCTCTCTCTCTCTCTCTCTCTCTCTCTCTCTCTCTCAAACACTCTCTCTCTCTCTCTGTCTCCCTCTCTCTCTCTCTCTCTCTCTCTCTCTCTCTCTCTCTCTCTCTCTCCCCTCTCTCGTCTCTCTCTCTCTCTCTCTCTCTCTCTCTCTCTCTCTCTCTCTCTCTCTCTCTCTCTCTCTCTCTCTCTCTCTCTCTCTCTCTCTCTCTCTCTCTCTCTCTCTCTCTCTCACACACATTCTCTACTCTTTTTTAATTTTTGTATTGACATAATTTGAAGGGCAGCGGGCAACAGATCGTTGGAGGCGAGTCAATCGAATTAGTTCGATTCAAACGTTTTTAAATTGTGCAGTCAAATTCGACAACAGGAACCACATCAAGCAGTAGAAGCAGCATCGTAGTCGTGTTATGAAAAGGCCACAGCAGCAGCAGCAGCAGCAGCAGCAGCAGCAGCAGCAGCAGTAATTTAAAAAAAAAGCATAAAGTAAAAATATAGTGTAGTGGAATGCATCTTCAAAAGTGTTTTGTAGCCCTTTTGGGTTTAGGCTTGATCCACATCACCTTCCTGTGTTATCATGTTATGAATTATTATCAGGGATCGGTTAGATCGTCGCTAGTCACACAGCAGGTAAGTATACTATCCAATGAAAGCGCCCCCCCCGTGGGGATACTGGGGGTGGGGTCTTTTGCATAAATAGTTTCTCCACCTTCTGGAAGTTCTGTGCTTGTAACTTCCTCTAATCTGTCACTCTCTTTGACTCTGCCTTTTCCCTTTTGCTTACTGGCATGGACTACTATCTCTGTCTTACTCGGTCCATTTTCATGCCTTTAAATTTTGTTTGTTTGTTTACAAGAAACACATTCAAAAAGATTTCCTCCAGCCGAAGTCGGACTTGCTGGGCCAAATAACTATTTCTTAGTTAGAAGCATAACGGCAACATGACGCATCCGCGTTCATAATTGACAGGAAACTGTCTGAGCGATCGAAGAAGAAGAAGAAGAGGAGGAGGAGGAGGAGGAATGGAAAGATGAAAGTTGAAGAGAAGAAAACGTGAAGAGTAAGGGTCTGTACCAGTAGATCCGCAATAATCAAGCTACGTACGAGAGAGAGAGAAAATTAGAGATTTTACGCCTTCTGGGTCAAGGACCATTTGGGGCATTTGAAATTATAAAGATCCTGAAAAAAAGGAAGATTTTAATCAAGAATACAGATAGTTTTTGTTTTGTTTAAATTGTATAGATTTGGTGAAGCAGAATTTCAAAGTAGATATGGTTTTTTTTAGAGTTGTTTTTTTTAATTTTATTTTTAAAGAAATTTAAAGAAGCAAGTTGGTTTATTTTTGTAAAATCTGAGTTTATAGTGATAAAAAATATTATTTTTAAAAGATATTTAGCAGTTTGCTTTTTTACATGTCTGGCAGGGAGGGGAAATCTATGATAAAAAAAAACCCAGGGCTACAGTTAAAACACATTTTTATATTGTGCTCAAGGAGCTTTATTTATAGAAAGTTTAAAAAGGAGGCAAAGGCCTTCATAACATTTTATACAATATTTACATTTAAATGAAAGGTTAGGGTCCGCTATACAAGTTTAAGTGACCAGAGGGTCACAGGACATAGCGTTTAAAAACAACTTTTTTGTTATTGTTAAAAGAAGAACACCCTTTATTACATGATCGAGTGATCACGGAGTGCCCCAGTTTTAAAAGAACTATTAAAAATGTTTGTCTGTACAAAAATATATACATCAGAGTTCTGTACATATGTTTGTGACTTTATCTGGTTTAATTAGGTTTTTATTTTTAATGACAAGTAAAAAATGGTTTATTATGGTTAATTTTAAGATCTCAATTGATATAGGGTAAGCTTAACTTAGCAAACTTGTTAAAAAGTTTTATGAACTTCACTAAAATATATTTTGTCCAAAGTCTATTGCTTTAGTTGTTAAAACAAACATTAAAATGATTTTATCTGGTGCATTATAAGTAGTTTTTAAATTTATAAACATTAAAAATGGTTTTAAGAGTTACCATTAAAATTTAGTTTGCTATGTCTTATTATCTAGTAGTGAGGCTATTTTGCCTCTATCCTTTATGCATTGGTAGGGGCTCTAGCTCCTCCAATGTGTATCATTAAATTGAGTAGTACTTCCCAATAGTTGTACGAAGTAACATCCAAAAGATAGTCCCATAAGAGGCTGTATCGTTTTCACCTTTATAGTTATATCTAATTCTAACTAAAAATATTGACTAAGTTGAGTGAGGGGACACTCCGCCAGAGGCCACTAGTTGTATTAAAAATTACTTGGGTATTCCTTTTAATTTCTTGCTGGTTAGTTGTTTTAAGGATCTGGTTAAGGATTCCCTTCGGTTAGGGGCGTTGCCTCGGGTGCGTCGCCAATAGGAGCGACCACCCGGAGGTGTCTCAGGCTGGCAAGAGATACCCATCTGTCACCATCCTGAGAGACCCAGCCAAAGTCTCTCCCCCTTTCCCAAAAAGGAAAAGAAAGAAAGACGATGCTCCACAACTACCAGGGTTTCGGCGCCTGGGTCGCACCGACATCCACCTCCGGGGGAGGGACTAAAAGAAAAATTGTCATGGGGAGGTGTGAGTCTGTGTTTGAGGGAAAATGTGATCTGTTTGCTTTGTTAAAAACGGGCAAGATGGGGCGGAGCTGGAGAGGGGGAGGATGCCGATCCGACCCAAGCACAGAGTCCCCATCAAACTTAATTATAGTTTTTGCAACATTAATTATATTAAGTGTTTAAATGATGTCTGGCCAACTGTCTCGGCAAGCCAAATAATAGGAGACCAACCTAAGTTATGGTGTTTTGTTAAAATGTTCTTTTCGTTATATAACAGATTGTTTTGTTTAAGTTTTTGAAAGGTGGGTTGTAGTTCTGTTTTTATTTGATCACAGGGATTGAAGATATGTTTAAGATTGAGACTTTCCCCACAATGGCAGGGGGTGTTCTTGAATTTGCAGTAAATTGAATCTGTGTAAAATCTGAAAATTCTATTTTGAATTTTATATGGGACAGGTAGAAAAAGTCCTTCTTTGATGAATTTCATATGCCAGGAGTGGGATGCGGAGTAGGCGTCCAACTCCTCAGCCCACCTCTGGAATGTACTTCGCTTCAAATGTTTTTTGATTTCAGAAAGAGATAATTTTAAATTAACAGTTTGACCTATGTTTTGTTCTGCTGCCATTTTGGCTGCTTTGTCTGCGAGGTCATTTCCTTTTAACCCAAGATGGGAAGGGATCCATGTTATAGTTAGGTCAGTGCCTTTTATTATTATTTGATTTATTAGGTTTTGTATTTCCTGAATAATCTTAGTTCTATTATTAGAATTTCCTTGCAGGGCTTGTATGGAAGACAAGGAGTCTGTAAGGATTGTGGCTTTAAAGGGAGGATTTGGAAAGTCATTCAGGAAAGAGCAGGCTTCGAGAATGGCCCAAAGTTCGGCGCTAAAAATGGAAATTTTAGAATTTAGACAGAAAGATTTAGTTATATTGAGGGCTGGAATGGTAAAGGTACAGCCTATCTGCGATTCAGAAATCTTTGATCCATCTGTATACATTATGAGTTGATGTTGAATATTATAGATTTTTTCTTTGGCCGCGACTGAAAGTAAGTTTGGTTGATCCGTTTTTGAGTAGGACTGGTGTAGTGAAGTATCGAAGTCTGCGGATTCCCATTCCCAATGTGGAATGGGATATTTAGGGTAGGTTTCTATGTCCTCTATTCCCAGGCCTGCCATGGAAAGCATTTCCCGGGAATAGTCTAGTGGGTTGCAGACTTGTTGTGATTTTATTGGCTTTTGTTGATGATAAGTTGGATGATTGTAAAAGGGGTCTTCGAATTCTACTGAAAAGCTTTCAAGCGTGAACTGATTTGTTGCATAAAGTCTAGTAAGAAATGCTGTTGTATTTAATTTCATTAGGTAGTCGAGGGGGAGCCACCCCACTGAACCATAAACAAGTTTGGAGTTTGCAAATCGTGGTAATCTAAGGGCTGATTTAAGGGCTTTAAGTTCTGTGGTTTGTAGTTTTTGTACTGTATTTTTTGGAGTACTATGGAACACTTCCATGCCATAAGTTAGGCGACTGCGGACTAATGCTTGTGTTAAATAGGCAAGAAACTTAGTATTTTGTGCCCATGCTTGGGAGGAAATAATTTTAATAAAATGTACTGCTTGTGTTGCCTTTTTGCAGAGATGCTCAATATGTGGGGACCAATTTAATCGAAAGGTAAGCAAACCCCCTAAAAATTTAACTTTATTTGCCATGAATCTTTTTTTGGGCCTAAAATATTAATAAAGGTGTCTTTTTGCTTTAAATTATAGCGAAAACACATGAACTCGCACTTGTCCGGGGACAAGGCGAATCCGTTATTCTGCAAGTAGTCTACTATCAGATTTGTGTTAGCCTGATGGGACTCTAAATATACTGCAAGTGCTTTAGCTCCCTTTGTAAATGCTGACGACCAAATAGCTATGTCGTCAGCATACATGGAAAGTTGAGAGTTTTTTTAATTTTAATTTAGCAATGTCATGAATCATGACGTTAAAGAGAGTCGGGGCGATGATGCTGCCTTGTGGGACCCCCATGTCCACCTGGTGTTTTTTGGACATGGATGATCCCACTTTGACTTTCAGTGTGCGGTTTGTAATAAAACTCTGTATAAAATTAAACATGTTGCCCTGAATACCGAGCCTGCTGATCTTATCTAACAACCTCCCATGCCAGACGGAGTCGTACGCCCCTTTGATGTCAAAGAAGGTGGCGAGGACTTTCCTGCGTCTTGCAAAAGCTGTTTTGACATAGGAGGTTAGTCTTATTACCTGTTCCATGCAGCATCTATGTTTCCGAAAACCTGCCTGGAACTTAGGGAGTACGTTATTTTTTTCTAGAAAATATTCCAGTCTGCGTTTTACGATACGTTCGTAAATGTTACCCAGATGAGGGGTGAGAGAAATGGGGCGGTAGCTTGCGGGGTCCCTAGCCGGTTTTCCAGGCTTGAGGATCCCCACTACTTCGGCCTCCTTCCAGACTTGTGGGACTTCGCCCTCTTCCCAGCATCTGTAGTAAAAATTATGCAAAACTGTAAGAAAAGATGGGGGCAATTTCTTTATGAGAGTGTAGGAGATGATATCTTCTCCTGTTGCTTTAAGCTACGTACATAAACCCCATTCGCTTATATGCGAATGTGCGTGCGCTCACGGCCGCGCTTCCGAGCAGGTGTGTGTGTGTGTGTGTGTGTGTGTGTGTGTGTGTGTGTGTGTGTGTGTGTGTGTGTGTGTGTGTGTGTGTGTGTGTGTGTGTGTGTGTGTGTGAATGTGCTGTGTGTGTTCTGTGTGAGTTTATGTGCTTGCATGTGTATGAGTGTATGTGTGCGCAGGAGAGATTGTGTTCGGCTAGAGAGAGGGGGGAAGTGAGTGTGTGCGAGTATGTGTCTGTGAGTGTGCGTGCACGTGCGTGTTTTGTGTATGTGAGTGCGCGCGCGCGCGCGTGTGTGTGTGCGTGTGCGTGTGTGCGTGTGCGTGTGCATGCGCGCGTGCTTGTACAAGTGTATGCTTGTGTAAGTATGTGTGCGTTTCAGTGAGCATGTGCTTTCTGTGTGTTTGAAGAAATGTGTGTGGGTCTGTGTGTGTATGTCTGTGTGCTAGAACGCGTTCACTCGCCGTGCGTGCACGTACGTGCGTGTGTGTGCGTATGTGAGTGTTTCCATGCTGATTGTAAAGCGCTTTGTGCTCGATAAAAAGGGCTATGTAAGTGTCCGTTTATTATTATTATTATTATTATTATTATTATTATTATTATTATATAAGAAAGGACGCGAAAACTCATCCGCAACCCCATCCGCTCAGTTTCTATACCATAAGCGGATGGGGTTTCCGTACATAATTTGCGGGTTGCGGGTCGAATGTGTACAGGCTCAAACAGATACGGATGAGTTAAGGTGCATTGTTCAATAGCTCTCCTGCCCTCCCTCCACCCTCCTCTCTCTCTCTCTCTCTCTCTCTCTCTCTCTCTCTCTCTCTCTCTCTCTCTCTCTCTCTCTCTCTCTCTCTGTTACTTGTTTATTGTATTTTCTATTTATTTTCATATTTGCTGTTGACCCTACCCCGCTGTCCCCTTTGACATGGGCAGATGGCCCAGTTCAGTAAAATATTGTTCATTGTTGTTCTCTCTGTGTGTGCGCGTGCGAGACACATAGAGAGAGGAACGAAACGTTGTGTATAATTATGAAATTATTTCCTCGCATTCCTCACTTAATTATTGCACATGGTAATTTGTTGTTAATCTACAGTCTATGTCGCTGCTCATAGTACTTCATACCATTTAAAAAATGATGATTTATTTGTTGATATTTTTGTTTGTTGTATTATTAGGGAAATGTTCCCGACTGGAGAACTCGGGCGAACACCACGAACCGAGCCTTGATGACGATGACACGGGGCCTCCACAGCGAGAAGCTAGCTGCGAGGGCTGAGCCCAATACAGCAGTAGCAGGGAACGAGATAGGAAGACCACCACTACCACTACTACCACTACTACCAGACTTCTTTGAGAATCCGTTCGCAATGTCATTCAACCCGAACCCTTGGCCAAAACGGAACACGCTACCGCCAAACGTGATGGAGGGGAAGATGGCATCGAGCATGTCACTCGCGTTACTGAATGTTTTGGACAGCCACACTGTGACACCGAGCTTTCTAGGTGATGGGTCCATGATGGGGGCAGGCACAGCGAGAGAGACAGGGGGGCATGAGATGATGTCGGGGACTTCAGGGCGCGTGATACGGTTGACCAACGGTCCGCATTTGGTGGCGTGTCACGATGACCCGGCCTTCAATCTGGGGCAACGACAACAACAACAAATTGCAGCGTCTGCACAGGTAAAGGGCCGGATACACTGCATACGATTCGATTTCAATTCGATCCGATTTTGACATTTTGTGACCCAGCACCACGAAAGGGACATTAAGCGTCAAGCTGACCATTCTGAGATAATTATGCGTTTCAAAATTTCAGACAATGCTAGTTCTAATGATACAAGAACTTTTCTTGTATTGTTTTCCATTCCTGAGTTATGAGCATTTACATTTAATATGGTGAGTGTCGGCCATTTTGGGAAAACACAGTCTAAAGTCTAGCCTAGCTGAAGAAAATGCATTGACCTACTCGTTTTAAAACACTTATAATACCATTTAGAGACCATATTAAAGATTATCCTTCATAAAAACGAAAGATAAAATGTTAGAGAACACAAACATACCCATAACTCAAAATTGACAAAAACATTAGATTTTTGACTTTGCAAGCCTGTTGTGAGAAACTAGCCCATCGATTTAATGTCCCTTGTGTGGTGCTGGGTCATGATTGATGTGACATTCTACTGTCTAATTAAATCTGATAGAAGAAATGATATTGTGTCTTTGTTGACTACGAAAAAGCTTTTGATTTTGTAAACCGTGCACTTTTATGGCAAAATATTATGAATCTCAACATTAAAGGAGACATTTTAAGAGTAGTCAAAAATGTGTATGCCAGAGCAAAGTCCTGTATTTCATGGAATGGTACTTTGTCCTCTTTTCATGAGTGCAACACTGGGGTAAGGCAAGGCGAACATTTATCACCTCTTTTGTTTTCTATCTTTCTAAATGATATGAAGGAGTATATTGGAAATAAAACAGGTAAACTAGAATCATTGAAGGTCAGTGCAAGGCAGATGCACATAAACGAAACTGAAGTAGACCAGCTTTTTAATATGTTTCTGCTTTTGTATGCGGACGACACAGTTATTTTAGCTGAATCCCCTGCTTCATTGCAAACTGCACGTGACGCTATGTATAGTTATTGCACGCACAACAAACTTAAAGTAAATGTAGCTAAAACAAAAGTGGTTGTTTTTTCAAGGGGCAAAATAAGAAAAAAATGTAGAATTTAGATATAACAATTGTAAATTGGAAGTCACTTTCGATTTTCAGTATCTTGGATTAACATTCAGTTAAAGCAATAAGTTTAAGTTAGCTCAGAGGAAGGTGTACGATAAAGCTTCTAGAGCAATGTTTTCAGTATTGCGTAAGTGCAGGAAGCTAATGTTACCTGTTGTACAAATTGATTTATTTGATAAAAATGATAGCCCCCATTTCATTGTTTGGTTGTGAAGTTTGGTGCCCGAATTATGCGATTTGGCAGCTAAAATACAATTAAAGTATTATAAATTAGTGTTAAGCTTAAAGAAATCTATGCCTACGTAATATGGTTCTAGGCGAGTTGTGTCGATATCCTATAGAGATCTCTGCAAAAAGTCGTATGTTGAATGTTTGGTTTAAACTTAGGGATGTTTCTAATGCTGAGCATCTTTCTAGTATCATGTATAGATTTCTTTTGAAGTTATATGTTTCTGGTGAGTACAAAGCCAATTTTCTTCAAACAGTACATAATACGTTAAATTCTTTGGGTTTCAGTGATGTTTGGCTTGGCCAGTATAATATTAATTTCAGTCAACATTCTTTCAAAAAACAAATAAATCAGCGTCTGCGTGACCAGTTTGTCCAGACCTGGCCAGCTGAGTTAAACACAAATGAACTTTACACGAACTACAGAATATTCAAAGAAAACTTTGTGTCAGAAGAATACTTGACCATTCTCCCTGAATACCAGGCCAAATGTATTCTCAAATTTAGAGTATTAAATCACAGGTTACCTATTCGGCAAGGACGTTTTCAGGGTATTGTTCATTGAGAGAGAGAGTGCAATAAGTGTGAATCAAATTATTTGGGAGATGAATTTCATTTTGTTTTCAATTGTCAATTCTTTAGCAATAGTAGAAAACAATTGTTGAAGTCTTTTTTATTACAGACACCCTAATACTATTAAGTTCAACAAACTATTTGCAACACGTAATAAGAAAACTGCACAATTTGTTAAAGTTATTATGCATAGCCACTGATTGTTCACATTTCATTGCTCTTTGTCTCTTGTATCATTATGGATGTGCTTGTGCGTGTGTGTACGGATGTGTGTGTATGTGTATGAGTATGCGTGTGTATCTGTGCGCGCATGTGGGTATATATGTGTGCTAGGAGATAGATGAGAGAGAGAAAGAGAGAGGACAGAGGATGACAGAGAGAGAGAGAGAGAAAGAGAGAGAAAGAGAGAAACTCGAATGAAACTCGAATGTTTATTGAGGATAACTAAATAAGCACAAAATATGGCTTTTTTTCATCAGGTCCTCGGACAAAGCAAGCAAGCAAACAACAATTAAACAATAAACAACCACACAAATAAACTACAATCAAAACAGACTAAAGAAATCAGAAACATGCATGAAAAAAATGGAAAAAAAATGCACACACAAACACACACACGCACACACACGCACGCACGCACGCACGCACGCACTCACGCACACACACACACACACACACACACACGCACACGCACACGCACACACACACACACACACACACACACATATTTTTATCCACATGTTATCTCATAACATAACATTCAATAGGGTAATAATAATTACCAATGAATAGGGAAATAAAATATCATCAGAATTTAAACGCATAAAATGAAATAATTTGTCCTCCCGCGCTTAAGCATAAATTCATTGGATGCAAGTGATTTACATATTGGAAGGGAATCATTTTTGCATTATGCAGAGGAAACAACATGGCGTACATATAGGTGCTTTATAAACATTCTACTTAATATTTATTATATGATTTGTTGAAAGACGCCAAGGTGCTCTTGTTTTTAATATATGCAGGCATCTCATTCCATAGTTTTGCTCCTGAATATGTTAGGGATGACATGAAACAATCTGTTCTTGGACGAGGAATGAATATTAGACTTTTATTACGAGCATTACTGATTTGGAATTTTTGACAGAGATAGGGAGGCGCCAGGTTATTCATTATCTTAAACATAAGCACGGCCTTATTAAGACGACATCTTAAGCTGAAAGGGAGAATGCTTAATGTTTTATAGTCAGTGGTTTGCAGAGATGATGATTTAAGTAGTATAATTTTGATTGCACGTCTATAGAGAGTTTCTAGTGGTTTTAAACAGTTCTTACTAGCCAAATCCCAAGCGTAGTCAATATCTGGTTGGATGTACGCATGACAGAAACATTTTCGGGTGTGCTGATCGAGGAAGTGTTTTATTCTGTTTAACTGAAATATTTGTTTTGATAATTTACGCGTAAGAATGGAAACGTGAAAAGACCAGGACAGATTGTTATCAATACCAAGGCCAAGTACCTTATGAGAATCAACTTCTTCCAGAGTGTTATCATAGATTTGTACTTTTATTAAATCTGTTTTAATATTATGACGCTTTTGTCACGTGGTTATTACCATGAGTTTGGATTTCAGAGGGTGCAAGGCCATGTGATTAAATTATGTCCATGTTGCTACCTTGTTTAAGTCATTTTGTAAGTCAGTTAAAACTAAATTTGCATTCTTGTTTCTATTATGCAAGGTTGTATCATCAGCAGCAAGTTCACAAAGGGATGATATGTATAAAGGGAGGTCATTGATATACACTGAAAATAAAGTGGGGCCTAGCACAGACCCCTGTGGCACTCCATATTTGACTGGCATAAAAGAGGAAGATTTGCCATATTGCACAACAGTCTGGCGTCTGACTGGGTCTTAAGGTTGACTGATGTTTGTGATACACCATACAGTGTAAGTTTTCTTAAAAAAGCGAGAGAAATACGAAATACGAAATACGAATGTTTTATTGAGGGTAAAAAGGATAAGCTACAATAGCTTCTTTGCACCTGGCCCTCTCACTCACACTCACACCATGCATCAGGCAATGGAAAAATGACACAAAAACAATCAAGTCAAGAAAATGAAACAAAAATTGGCACATGAAATAATTGACAGAGAATCAAATTGGGACATTAAACAGATATACAGAGAGACATAAAAATGTTACAAGAATCTTGGCATAAGTTGATATTTGTAGTAAAACTCATTAACATAACTGATGGACAAGATTGTCCATTGTGTACTTGTGATAAGATTTGCGAAAGGAAGATACGCTAGTTTTATTTGAGAGAGAGAGAGAGAGAGAGAGAGAGAGAGAGAGAGAGAGAGAGAGAGAGAGAGAGAGAGAGAGAGAGAGAGAGAGAGAGAGAGAGAGAGAGAGAGAGAGAGAGAGAAAAAAAACGAAAACGAAAACGAAATTTTATTTAACCAGGGAACATGAGATAAGCAAGTTACATGCTTTTTTCCACCCAGCCCTGGGGAAAAATAAAATAAATCAAACAAGAAAGCTAAATAATATATGTACATGCAGAAATGAGAATAAAAGGGAGGGAGGATGGGGGAAGAGGCACAGAGGGGGATAAGGATGGGGACATTTTGGAATTTAAAGTACAGGGAAAAAAAAAAGAAAAAAAAGTCACATCATGCAAACATAAAAACAGCAAAGGATAACACTCCTCATCATTATCAGTAATAGTAAGATAGTAATAAACAAATCAAGTTATATCATACAAAAGTATCAAACACATATATGTTATCACATATTATAACAAAATCAGCAATCATAAATATCATCATTCACATCTTTTCTTTTAATCTCTGAAATAGAATATTTTGATACGCGTTTTTGAAAGAAGTAATGCTGCTTTTCTGCTTAAGATTAGTTGCTAAGGAATTCCAAAGAGTACCACCTGAGTATGTTAAGCTTGTTTTGAAAAGATCAGTTCTAGGTTTTGGAATAACAATATTGTTAGTATATCTAGATTGGTTGATTGGAAACTTTTTAATTAATGTTGGAGGTGCAAAACCATTGATTATTCTAAACATCATGACAGCTTTGTTGTATTGAAGTTTGTCTGTAAGAGGTAACATTTTTATTGCGATGTAATCTTGAGAAGTTAGAGAAGACGATTTTAGGAGGACTGCTTTAAGGGCTCGCTTATGAACATTGATTAATGGCTTTAATGTGTTGGCACTACTTGAATCGAAGAGTGTAGAGGCGTAATCTATGTGTGATTGAATACATGCATAAAAGAAGTGCTTACGGGCATCGAGATTAAGGAAGTTTTTAATTTTAGAGAGGAGGAAGACTTTTTGTGAGACACGTTTGCTCAAACTACTAATATGGGGAGACCAAGAAAGATTATTGTCTAAGGTAACCCCTAACACTTTGTGAGAACTGACTACTTCAATTTGTTTATTGTGAATATATATTGGAGGCAAAGGAAAGGTTAAGTTTTGTCGTTTTTGTCGTGATGTTACTATCATACATTTTGTTTTTTGTTCATTCAATGTCATGTGGTTAAGTTCTGTCCATTCAACTAGCTGATCTATATTTTCTTGCAATTTAAAGGATAGCTGATTGAGATCAATATGGTTAGCGTGAATTGACGTATCATCGGCAAACATCTCACAAGGGTCTTTAATATGAAGAGGAAGATCATTGACATATAGTAAAAACAAAAGGGGACCTATAACTGATCCTTGTGGAACCCCGAATTTGATTGGTAAAGAACTAGATTGTTTATTATGAAGGAAAACAGTCTGCTTACGATTTGTAATAAATGATTTGATGAACTGAAGGACAGATTTTGAAAATCTATATATTGCTATTTTCCTCAGTAGTAGATTATGGTCGATTACATCAAATGCTTTGGCGAAGTCTACTAAAAGGACCCCTGTAATTTTTAAATCATCTATGTTTGCAAGCCATTGGTCAACAAGATTAGTCAAAGCTGTGTGGCAAGAGTGATTTGATCTAAAGCCAGATTGATTAGGGTGTATTAAATCATATTTAGATAAATGAGAAATTATATATTTGCTAAAATGCTTTTCTAGAGGTTTAGAAAGAACAGAAACGAGCGAAATAGGTCTATAGTTTGAAGGGTCAGCTTTATCACCAGATTTAAAAAGTGGTATAACTTTAGCTTGCTTCAGAATGTTAGGAAAATAACTTTTATCGATACAGAGGTTGTATAGATAAGTCAGTGTGTCTGTAATGAGAGGAGCACTAAGTTTAAGAATAATTCCATCTAAACCATCAAGACCACGTGTACCTGTTTGTTTTAAATGATTAAGATAAAGATAAACATCACAAACTGTTATTGCAGGAACAGCTAGTTCGGATTTAATTTCTTTTGACACACAGAGATCTTTCAGCAATTTGAGATCATTTTGTTCAGACCTATCATGTTTAACGGTAACGTTAGCTACATTAGAAAAATGACGATTTAGTGAATCGGCTGACATTTCTGTGGGAACAACGGATGCTTTGTCCGAGTTTTTACGGGTTAGAGTGTTTATAGCTTTCCAAATGGGCTTAGAGTTATTTTTAGAATAACTGAACACTAAATCATTAAAATATTTCTTTTTTGAACGACGAAGCATGGATGTAACACTATTTCTCTGTTTTTTGAATTGTTCAAATTGTTTGGATTTCAATAAAGTATCTCTAATTCGAATAGCTTCTTCAATTTTCTCTGTAAGCCACGGTGGCTTTGGTTATATATCTAACTCTTTTTGTGACAAAGGGTGCATGTTTGTTATAAATTTCTATGAAGGGGCAATTTTTGGAGAGAGAGAGAGAGAAAAAGACCCTTGAGAGACCTTGAGAATATGTCGTCGAGGTTTGTTTGTCAGTTTATTTCCACAATCTTTTTCTGTTTGGCATTGTTTATAACTATATTTTTTTCATTTTTCCATGTAGGCCGTGTATCAGCATTTTTGGAAATAAAAAGACCCTTGAAACCTTGACAATATGTGAGATCGATCAGTATTTCCACAATCTGAAAATGTCTGGCAGAAACTGGCTTCAGGTGCTGTAGGCCGTGTATCAGAACTGTATCAAAACCAGACAAAAGACGTTCTCATACTGTCCAGTTTAGTCGCAAAAACCGGTTGTGGATTTCACTCAACTGAAGTTGTACTGAATGTGCATCAGTTTAAGAGTTCACTTCAGTAATACTCACTTCAGTAACAGTCTGTTTCACTTGACTCAATTGGACAGTGTTAGAGAACCTTGAAGAAACTGACAAAGAGAACAAGTCAGGACTGCGCAGATAACCGCACTTTGCTACTCAAGGAGAAACGTCATCTTTGTTCAACTTAATCTCTTTTACCACAAGCCACATTCACGGCAGAATCCAAGTGTACAGAACAACAGACAACAAGAGCCTGAGCATTTCCACAATTCAACCAAATTAGAGACAAAAGCCGTTAGTCATGTTTTGGGCTGCCATCAACACCAACTTCCAATCACCTCTTGTTGAAACGGCACAGGGTCACACGTATGTTGCTCCTAATCATTTTGTGTCTTTATTTTGTAGAGACGACTAATCTAATTATTACAAGTAAAAATGAACATAAAATAACGTATTAAATATTCACCAAGATTGGTGAAAAGGTTGATTTTTTTATGATTTGTTTTCAAAAATGCATTTTTGCCTCTCGTTATAAACTGTGTTGTGAGAAGTCGCGTTCAAAATTGAACTATACACTCCCGAGGTCAATAATTGACACAGCAAGTTTGAAACAGCTTGTATGTGTTTTTGTCCATAATGTTCTCTAATGTAGAATTCATGGATTGCTTTGGGCTGTACCATTGCTACCCGGCCAGATTGAGTATGACGGGTTTTGTTTCGGGTCTGTCTGTCAGTTTGTTTGTGTGTCTGTCTGTCTGTGTATCGATTATCTTAAAAGCTACTGGACGGATATTGATCAAATTTGACAGAGGGGAAGATATCTTGACAAGACAGCTTCCTGTTGATAATCATGACAGTGCTGACCTTGACCTTGAAGTTTGACCTTGAAAACCAAAGTTTCCTTCTTTGGGCTTCAAATGTTGTGTGGTGGTGTATCATAGTGCCGGGAGGGTTCTGTAAAAAAAATGTATCTGCGCTGAATTTGACCTTGAAGTTTTGTTTGGATTTCTTTTTCAAACACTAACATTCAAATGTTCTGAAATGGTCAAAAAGAAGCAACTACTTGTCTTTGACAAAAACGTAATCATGAGTATAGCTTCTTTGATAAATATACCACAGGTGCGAGAGAGAGAGAGAGAGAGAGAGAGAGAGAGAGAGAGAGAGAGAGAGAGAGAGAGAGAGAGAGAGAGAGAGAGAGAGAGAGAGAAGAGAACTTGAACTTGACCTTGAAAAACTTTATTACGTTGAAATCTTTTGATTACCCGCCACAGGATGGGTATTGAGACGGGTCTGTCTGTCTGTCTCTGTGTGTGTCTGTCTGTCTCTGTGTGTGTCTGCCTGTCTGTGTGTGTGTGTGAGTACAAAAATATAAACACATGTAGAGAGAAAATAATGTTTCACGCCCTCTTGGGCCTTTCGGCCATGTGGGGCAATAAACACATGTACTTACTCTATGCAAACTATATCCTAGCTGTTATTGTTTTAGAGTCAAACTAAATGTAACTATAATGGTTTTCCGATTGTGTTAAAAAATATGTGTGTGAACGTATACACGTACATGTATATAGTTACTTTTCTTCCACGCACAACCCATTTATTTCCCAGCCAGGGATGGGTATTGTGACCGGTGTGTGTGTGTGTGTGTGTGTGTGTGTGGCTGTATGCGTATCGATTATCTTAAAACTAATGGTTGGATGTTGACCACATTTGGCAGAGCTGTTGACATCTTGAACAGGAAGGTTCCTGTCGATAATAATGACAGTGCTGACCTTGGCCTTGACGTTTTACCTTGAAAACCGAAATGTCCTTCTTTGAGCTATATACTTCGTGTTCGAGCTATATCTCATAAACCAGTGAATAGAATCACTTCAAAGTTTGTGTGGTGGTGTAACACTGTGCAAGGAGGGTTCAGGAAAAAATATAACTGTGCTGACTTGACATTGAAGTTTTGTTAGGATTTTGTTTTGTTCAAGCACTAACATTCAAATATTCTCAAATGGTCAAAGGGAAGCAAACCCAGGTCTTTGACAAAAAGTAATCATGTGTATTGCCCCTTTGAGAAACATATCACACATTGTGTGCAGGGGTGTTCCAGACTCCTTCAGATGGAAGTATTCCCTACGTGGACCACCAGCAATCCCCACGACTCCACCTTCACCTGTCGACTGTACCTCTACTCCGCCATCGTAGCTCTGCACAACGTACCGCGCACCGGAACCGAGGTTCACTTCGTCGCCTTTCAAGACGGAACACAGCGCCTAAATCTCACCTGCTGCTTGAAACTGGCCGACTCTGACAAAATCTACGTTGGCCAAAAAGCCCAATGGGACTTCTCTTACAAAAAGTTTCGAGCAAACCCGTCGAAACGTTGCCTGAAAACGAACGGTGTGGTATACCGCTGTTGGTTTCCTTTCACTTCCGCTCAACTTAGACATAGCCTAGTGACGTTATCGCTGTCTTTTTGCCCCAAAGACGCGAATCATTACTTGAAGCTTCACCATCCTGAGCTAAGGCCAGGGGGGCTGGCTATTTGTGCTAAGGTGGCTTACGGGATGAATCTGGATGCCAACAAGTTGGTGGAGTGGTTTCAGACGCAGCTTCTTCTAGGCGCGGATAAAGTTCAGCTGTTCGATCTGGGCAACACGGATGTGGTGTACAAGGTGTTCCGCCATTACCAGGAGATCGGGGTTCTGGATCTTCTGCCTTACAAGCTACCTGGTGAGTACTGATTTTATGACAGAAAACAAAATGAACTCTGGTGGTAATAAACGATTTTCGGAATTTGTTTTTAGAGGAGAGCACTTTGTTAATATTAGAATTGATTAAGCCCTACCTCAGCTTACTTGGTCAAAACCATACCAACCACGGCGGCATGGCGTCGAAGCTTCAAACGGCAGGATGCCAGTCAGCGACTTGCAAGCATTTATTTTTTTAGAAAAATGATGGGTGGCCAGTAGTCACAAACTGATAGAACTTGCAAACTGTGACGTAAAAATAGAAATGACAAGTTTTAGAATGCTGCACTGCGTTCTACATGCTGTGTGTCTCCTCAAACACTCCAGGCGAGGGCTGGGGGTTTACCTGATGGTAGAGTAACTTCGCCTGTTTGACCGATTGAATTAGGCAAGGTCACTACCACACACCATGAAATTACTCTCCTTAATTATTTCCGAACAATTCCTATTGGAAAG
>CM065702.1:5353593-5361093 GCA_017654935.2 Phymorhynchus buccinoides
GGCAGATTAGAAGAAGTTACAAGCACAGAAATTCCAGAAGGCGGGGGAACAATTTTGTTTTGAAAGACCTCCCTCCCCACCCCCCGGTATCTCCATGGGGAGAGACTCGTGGAGGGGGCGGGATCGTCCAGCTCCCCGTATGGAGGCACGAGGTATCCACCCACTGCCCCAGGGGTGTTACTGAGATGTTGTGTCCTTTTGACTTGTCTTTACAAGTTTGTGCTTGTCTTTACAAGTCTGCTGTTGCTATAGTGTTAAACAAAATAATCAACACGGATTTGCGTTTCTAGTTTGTGTTGAAAGCTTTTTCTGTGTGGTGTGCATACCCGCGCTTGTGTGTGAGTGCATGCGTGTGTCTGTGTGTCTATGCATGTGTATATACACTTGCATGACTTGTGTGTGTGTGTGTGTGTGTACTCGTGTGCGCCCGTGTGTGCCTCTGCCTTGTCCTTTTCTTGGTACTTTCCAAACAGCACGAATTCTCCCAACACCCAAACGCCGCCTCCCTCCACTTCAAAGTTCAGTTCTTTCTGGACGACTGGGGTCCCGTGAACCCCAGAGCTCCCTTGCTGTTCCTGAGGTACCTCAATAGCACCTTGCCCCACATGGAGGTCAGCAAGCACGTCTACATCCCTGCCAGGACCCACCAGGCTCTCACACACATAACCCGCCCCTTCGCAGGCTATGTAAGGTAGGGGTGCTAAATAAGACGTGCTTCATATCACCCAATGTTGACGCATATTAAATGACTTGAATGATGATATCTGTTATTGCTAATTTTGATATAATATGTGATAGCACATTTGTTTGATACTTTTGTATGATATAACTTGATTTGTTTATTACTGTCATACTATTACTGATACTAATAATGCTGAGGAGTGTTATCCTTTGATGATTTTATGTTTACATGATGTGATAGTTTTTGGTATTGTTTCCCTGCACTTTACATTCCCAAATGTCCCCATCCTTACCCCCCTCTATGCCTCTTCCCCCTCCTCCCTCCCTTTTCTTCTCATTTCTGCATGTACATATATTATTTAGCATCCTTGTTTGATTTACTTTATTTTTCCCCAGGGCTGGGTGGAAAAACGCATGTAACTTGCTTATCGCATGCTCCCTGGTTAAATTAAAATTTCGTTTTCGTTTTCGTTATGTTAATAGCTAGCAATGTCCCGCATGTACCCTTCGGGTCAAGAGGACGTAACATTTCAAATTTCGTTCAAGATGTACTTCCTCAATGTCATTCATCTTGATCCGCCTATAAGCTAGAACACCAAGGCTACATCAAAAATGTTATGCTATAATGCATGCGGGGATTTCTCTTTGGCCACGACAAGCTCCTAGCATAACATCATCAGTCTCCCAAATCCTCCAAAGTCGGAGTGTGGCTGCCCACGTGGCGGGGTATTCAAAAACGGTCACTCACGCAATGTGAGGAGGGGAGGGGGGGGGGGGGGGGCCATCAGGGGGGGTGGACAGAGAAACAAACAAAGAGACAGGGATAAACTAATCTGTGGCCTCTTTGTGATTGACACAGTCTAGCTAGATTCTTTGACACTGCAAGTCTCGGACAAACATTTTGTCACTTCAGTTTTTAAAATAAATGACGACTTATTTCAGTAATATTGAAAAGACATTAGTTTTCGCTAATTTGTTTATCTTCTTCTGAAATTATGACGTCGAAAAGGTAAAATGACGTCAAATGAAGCAAGTGCGTGAAGTTCAACAAGCTTATTTTGATCTCAGCGTCTTTATCTTTTGGAATTGCGGTTAATGAAGTTGGTGAGTCGATGCGCCTTGTCTTGTACTATGTATAAGCAAAAAATCTCAAAATCGATAAAAATTGAGTTACGTCTGTATTACATGCGGGCGGCGATATATTCGTCGTCTGGGTTTCTGTCAGACCTAGTGTGTGGCGTACACTGACTCATTCATTCTGTTTGATGCGTTTTTGTTAGCCTATGTATGTGAGTGCGTATGTCAGCGTGAGCAGAATAATAACTATCTGGTGTTCTCACACACACGTGCTGCAGGGTGATGTTCGTGTCCCCCAGCGAGGCCACGGTGTTCCACTACAGGAGCTGCAAGCAGAACTGGGCCTTCAGCTGCCAGGGGCCCCGGATGAGGGACGCCGCCATGACACGCTTTCAGGACAGCCTCGTTCCCGCCGTCACTTCCGTTCGACAAAAATTGGGCCTGCGTCTTCCGTAATGGTCTCCATTCACGCTAATATATTTCTCTCTCTTTCCCCATGGCAACACAGTGATAGCTACTCATAAGATCAACATAGGGGAAGACGGGGTAAGAAGCCCATGGGCGGGTAAGAAGCCCATGCCAATTATCTCGTGAAATAAAGCAAATTTCAGTCAACTTTGCCCATGAGACGAATGCTAAACATTAACACTCGTCTCATCTGCAAACTGTGACTGAAATTTGCTTTATTTCTTGAGATAATTGGCATGGGCTTCTTACCCGCCCGTGGGCTTTTTACCCCGTCTTACCCTACTTTTCTGGCGTGATTTTCACTCATAACATCAACATACGTTTCTCGCGTGATTTTCACTCATAAGATCAACATACTTTTCTCGCGTGTTTTTCACTCATAAGATCAACATACTTTTCTCGCGTGATTTTCACTCATAAGATCAACATACTTTTCTCGCGTGTTTTTCACTCATAAGATCAACATACTTTTCTCGCGTGATTTTCACTCATAAGATCAACATACTTTTCTCGCGTGTTTTTCACTCATAAGATCAACATACTTTTCTCGCGTGTTTTTCACTCATAAGATCAACATACTTTTCTCGCGTGTTTTTCACTCATAAGATCAACATACTTTTCTCGCGTGTTTTTCACTCATAAGATCAACATGCTTTTCTCGCGTGTTTTTCACTCATAAGATCAACATACTTTTCTCGCGTGTTTTTCACTCATAAGATCAACATACTTTTCTCGCGTGTTTTTCACTCATAAGATCAACATACTTTTCTCGCGTGTTTTTCACTCATAAGATCAACATACTTTTCTCGCGTGTTTTTCACTCATAAGATCAACATACTTTTCTCGCGTGTTTTTCACTCATAAGATCAACATACTTTTCTCGCGTGTTTTTCACTCATAAGATCAACTTGCTTCTTTTTTCGCGTGTTTTTCACTCATAAGATCAACATATTTTTCTCGCGTGTTTTTTTTACTCATAAGATCAACACACTTTTCTCGCATTGTTTTTTTCACTTATAAAATCACTTGCACAATCACTGTGTGGCCGTGGGGAAAGAATGAAATATTTTCGCGTGTACCGAGATCATATTGGTCTCTATTCACATGCTTCACTGTATCCCCATGGCAACGCAGTGGTGGCCACTCATAATAGACGTGACCATGTTTCACTCTTTTCACATGGCAGCACAGTGATAGCCACTCATAGCACCACTTGCATGTCACTGTGTTTCCATGGGGAAATAGTGAAAAATGTTCACGTGTACAGAGACATTAAAGACCCACCACGTCACGTGTCAAAAGCACGGTTTTCACGTGTTTTCCCTCTTATAGCTGGTAAGAAATCTTAAGAAATCTTCCTAGCATAAGAGGGAATGTGATACGTGACGTGGGGGGTCTTTAAAAGGGACAGACTCACTGCATACGAGGCGATCCGATTCCGATCATTGTGACGATGTATGTGAGTCACGAATCAACGTGAAATACCTCCGTCTAAAATAAGTTCTACTGTTTTCATTCACTATATGCCTACTGAGATACAGACCCCAATACACGAATTAAAACCATTTCATCGCCACTGTCGCCTCTTGGCACCACAATGATTTGACACCCATGTCACTGAAAGGCATCATATGAGGGTCTGGTATCCAGTGACTTTATGTTCTTTATTTTGGGAGGTAAGGATAGGTCCTATTGTATGCATGTCAGAGAGGAATCCCCAATATTGCAGACAAAATCTTTTCTCTACCCAGTTTAATAGAATGTTTTGGCTGAAAAATGGCTGGCGTTGAAAGGATTTATAAAATAAAACGTCTGGTAAGCCTACATTACAAAAAATTACAGATATTTCATCAGATTCGTGTAGCCTACGTGGGACTAGAAAATAATAGTGAACAAAACTAGTAGGATTTCATGAGAACCATTTCGAAGGTAGAATTTCACGAGAATCATGCCTCACCAGTGTCACAGTCGGATCGCATCGTATTTGAACAGTGTGTCTGTCCCTTAGCCATTTCACCGCCAATGTCACATTTGTGCAGCACAATGGTTTAACACCCTTGTATCTAACAGGCATGACATCAGGGCCTGTTATCTGAATACCCTATTTCCGTGATTTTGAGAGGTAATGTTATACATGTCATACATGTCAGAATGTTATGCATGTCACAGAGGAAACCGCAATATTATAGATATTGTTTCTCTCCACCCAGCTAAGCTTAATGGTATTTTTTTGCTACAAAATGGCTGGCGGCGAAAGGGTTAAGTGAAGACTGATCTAAGTCCAATTGCCTGATTCCTGCGGTGAATAGCGGTTTGGTATTCAGGTGTGTGACATTGCTACCGAGTATATTGGAGATGGGACCTTATTTTCTAATTACAATAACATGCAGCGAAAGTGTGTGTGTGTGTGTGTGTGTGTGTGTGTGTGTGTGTGTGTATGTGTGTGTGTGTGTGTTGTGTGTGTGTGTGTGTGTGTGTGTGTGTGTGTGTGTGTGTGTGTGTGTGTATGTGTGTGTATGTGTGTGTATGTGCGCGCGCGCGTGTGTGTGTGTATATGTGTGTGTGTGTATGTGTGTGTGTGTGTGTGCGTGTGTGTGTACGTGTGTGCATGCGTGTGTGCATACATGCGCGCGCGCGTGCGTGTGTGTGCGTGTGTGTGCCTGTGTTGCATTAAAAAGTATTTTGGCATTAGGTAGGTGTGTGCCAATATTATGGGATGCGCTGGGCATTGAGCTCGAACCTTCCATTTATATTATATTATATTCAAACACGGAAATCAATTATTTACTGAAATGACCAAACAAAAATAGTCGTTTCCGAATGTGACTGTTTTGAACGGTCATCGGGAAATGCCTATTTTTGTTTTAACTATACCAGCTTATAGTCTAACAATGTGATCACCAATTTCTCACATTTTACGTGCTTATATATTTTTTATTTTTTGTTTTGTCTCTGCGGCTTTGTTTTATATTATCGTTGTGTAATGGGTTTTTTCTTTTTCTTTTTGTTCGCACCTTTTCAGATTTTGTTATTCGGTATTGTGCATTTTCTTGAAAACAACAACAACAAAACACAATATCGCTTCTGGTCGTTTGAATTCCTCTAGATGCTTGTCCATTTGTTTCCGGGGCGTTGAATAGACTCCTCACTGATTATGTGTTTATACGTGCTTGCACGTGTGTATCCATCCATGCGTGAGTGTATGAGCGCGCTGTGTGTGTGTGTGTGTGTGTGTGTGTGTGTGTGTGTGTGTGTGTGTGCAAAACTTGTTACTTCCCTCATCCTGTCTCGTCTTGACTACTGTAATGCTCTCCTTTCTGGCCTATCAGTCTCTTCTCTATCTTGTCTCCAGCGTATTCAAAACACAGCTGCTCGTCTTGTCCTTAGGTAGAAAAAATTCGATCACGTTAGCCCTCTTCTCCGTTCTTTGCACTGGCTTCCTGTCGCAGACAGAATTGAGTATAAATTAAACACCCTTTGCTATAAATCTATCCATAAAGCTGCTCCATCTTACCTCTGCGACAATATTTCCATCTATACGCCAGCTCGCACTTTACGTTCAGTTTCTGACCCGCTTTCTCTCCAGATCCCTAGGTATAAGCTTTCAACGGTTGGTCGGCGCTCTTTTGCTGTCTCAGGACCGACATCTTGGAACAAACTTCCTGTTTCCCTCCGTCAGCGATCGACCCTCTCAGCCTTCAAATCTAACCTCGAAACCCACCTGTTCAACCGTCATTTCATTGAGGCTCCACTCTCTTTCTCTTCTTCTCTCTCTTGCCTTTAGGTCTGTTTCTGCTGTATACCATTTATGTCAAACGTGTGTGTTCGCTTTGCATTGCATTTTTGTTTGAATGCGTTATGGATGCTAACGTGTGTGTGCGCTTTGATTTGATTTTTATCAAGATTCAGTGCCGTATAAATACTGTATGTTGTTGTTGTTCTATGTATGTGTGTGTGTGTGTGTGTGTGTGTGTGTGTGTGTGTGTGTGTGTGTGTGTGTGTGTGTGTGTGTACGTGTGTGTGTGTGTGTTTTCACGTGTATTTAATAAAACAAACACTTCGTCATTTCAAAAGTCCTATGTTTCACATTTGTCAAACCTGGTAACTAACTTCATGTACATATAATAACGCTCCACTCCCACCCCCCACCCCCACACACACCGACATAATGCATAGACCGCAAACTGACAGAATGAACCATCTTACTGCTTACTGTAATCATACAATAATGAATCAAGGAAACCGGACCAGTTTGTAACTGAGAATTTATTAACATCGAAGAAAACCAGAACAAGTTGAATTGATTATTTCAAGAATTTCTGAAGTAATTCTAAGGGAAAACTGCACAACATGAGGTCTTCATAAAAAAAACGCCCATACTGTCCAGTACTCCCTAAAACAAAGTCACAGTAACATCTTGAAATCATATCCATTTTTGTCTGTCAATTTTGAAAAATTGCCACATAGGCTTAAACGGTGTTGTTGGTTGTTTTTTACTTGATTATACATCCATTATCTCGTACCAATTTGTGATGACGAGGAGGCAACCAGAATAAACAATAATAGCGGTTAGCACAGGAAAGAGATAATATTATATTCAACGTTCTTCAACCATTACTTTTTTTGGTCACAAAAAGTCACAATAATAACTTGGAATCTCATATCCATTTTTTCTCTCATATCTCGTATGAATTTGTGGCAACAAATAGGCAACGAATAAACAGTAAGTTAGCATAGTAAAGAGATAATAGTATTATATTCAACGTTCATTAACCATTAACGTTTGTGACGCCAAACGAAAGTTTCCATCTTGTGCGTTCTTGACAAATGACACTGACACCAATTCAGAAGAGAACAACATCAACCCCATCAACTAACAGTCAGTCTGGGTAGACAAGGCAAGCAAGGCTAGGCAAGGCAAGGCAAGGCAAGGCAAGGCAAATGTTTTATTTCATACCCACTTGGGGCACAGAAACATAAAACAAAGTACACACATATTGAAACACTCCAGCATCAATACAGAGTGACCTCTACACTAATTACTATCAGCTGGTCGAAAATTCACCAAAGGTATTTTATCTTATTTTATTTTATTTTGTTATTTCTTGGACTCAGAGAAGGAACCGAAACATGTCATCCTCATCTTGTACGTTTCAATTCAGAAGTAGCCCAAAGCCCGCAGAGGAGCTGCGAAGACGGTTAAATGCGTCCTTGACCCTGTCACAGAAGAAGTTAAAGGGGTCACCATCGTCCACCTCGCAACGAAGAGAGGCC
>CM065702.1:5371093-5381093 GCA_017654935.2 Phymorhynchus buccinoides
CTGACGCTGTTGGCAGTACTGTCCCGTGTAGCCGGTGTTGGCACAGTCACACACAAAGGGCTCAAAGACGCTGTCACCGGCTAGGCATTGGCCTTCCTGGCAAATGCCAGGCAGCTGAGAGCACACTGTCAACAGGAATCAATAGATACATAATTAAATAAATAAATAAAATCAATAGATAAATAATTAACTAAGAATGTTTTTTTAAAATCCACTCCACTATCCTATTTGGGGGCGAACATCAACCGACTGAAGGGCGGATTCCAGCCAGAAATATTATTTTAATTTTATATTAATGAATTATGTGACAGTTATTATTTTCCACTTGTTTTGTTTTTGTCTTTGTTAATTTATATATATATGTTCTGCTAATAAAGAAAGAAAGAAAGAAAGAAAAGAAACAAAGAAAGGAAGGAAGAATGGAAGAAAGAAAGGAAGGAAGGAAGAAAGAAAGACAGAAAAATACGTAGCCATCTCCCTCTCTCTCTCTCTCTCTCTCTCTCTCTCTCTCTCTCTCTCTCTCTCTCTCTCTCTCTCTCTCTCTCTCTCTCTCTCTTCTCTCTCTCTCTCTCTAACACCGAGCAAGCGGCGAACTATCCAGAACTACTAGGGGGTGAATACATTTCTTGTTGTTGATTGGTCCATTACAGGTTTTTTTTTTTTTAAAAGACCAATCAGACAAGAGCTTGTAATGTTCTTCCGCAAACGTTTTCTAAAGTGTTTCTTAGGCCCCGTTTGGTGTGAGCGTTATTCGCGCGGCGAGCGTTATGTAGAGAAACTATACCCTTTAGTCACCACTTTGTCTTCACACGAGGACAACTCACAGTCGAAGATGTCGCAGAGTTGACCCACATACCCCCCGGTACAACCGCAGCTGAATCCCTTGAGGTCTGTTCCGTTGGGCTGACACAGTCCGTGCACACAGGGCTGGGATAGACAGATGTCAGGGCCTGCAACATGGTAATAATATGGGTAGTTTTAAAGATACACTGACGCACCACGATTAAGTCCCCTGGGTTGATTTTTCTGGGTCGCTGTGACCCATGTCCCCAACTTTAAATTGAAGCTGCTCTTTAAAATGATGTTTCGGTTTGAATTTGGGGGCATTTGTATGGGAGTGAGACTGACCTGGTCAAAACAAGATTTATTTCCAGCTATAAGAGGAAAACACGTGAAACCCGTGATTTTGACACGTGATATGGTGGATCTTTAAAAGAAAATGAGTAATCTTATTTGGATTTACCAACACCATGAACACTTTCAAGGTTATAATATAATGTTCTTGAAAAGCGCCATCTTTCCATAAAATGTAGATTTACATATTGCAGGGCCGGATCAATGGGGGGGGGGGGGGGGGGGTCCTGGTTTCCGCACACATGCACGCACGCACGCATGCATGCACGCACGCACACACGCACACGCACGCACACGCACGCACACGCACGCACACCCACACACACACACACACACACACACACACACACCACACACACACACACACATTCACACACAGACACGTGCACACACATTCACACACACACACACACACACACACAGACACGTGCACACACATTCACACACACACACAAACACCTCCCCCCCACCAAACACATTACACACACATTAACCCCCAAACGCCCCCTCCACCCCCCCCCACCCCCCGACACACAATTGTACTGACGTGTCTGGCAGTTGATTCCAGAGATGCCCGGGGGACACTGGCAGACGTATACACACACACACACACACACACACACACACACACACACACACACACACACACACACACACACACACACACACACACACACACACACACACACACACACACACACACACACACACACACACACACACACACACACACACACCTCCCACACACATATCCACCCCCACCACCACCCCACACACACAGGTAGCCTACTGACAGAAGTAGCCAGGGGACTGGTTGAAGTTGGGGTAACACGTCCCTCCTCCTCTCTCTCTCTCTCTCTCTCTCTCTCTCTCTCTCTCTCTCTCTCTCTCTCTCTCTCTCTCTCTCTCTCTCTCTCTCTCTCTCTCTCTCTCTCTCTCTCTCTCTCTCTCTCTCTCTCTCACTCTCACAAACACACAGGCAGCCTACTGACGTGACTGGCAGTTGATTCCAGAGATGCCCGGGGGACAGAGGCAGAAGTAGCCAGGGGACTGGTTGAAATTGGGATAACACGTCCCTCCGCCCTCACAGGGGTTGGCCGCACTGCTGCATAACACTGTGTGGATGTGTGAGAGAGAGAGAGAGAGAGAGAGAGAGAGAGAGAGAGAGAGAGAGAGAGAGAGAGAGAGAGAGAGAGAGAGAGAGAGAGAGAGAGAGAGAGAGAGAGAGAGAGAGAGAGAGAGAGAGAGAGAGAGAGAGAGAGAGAGAGAGAGAGACGCGAGAGAGAGAGCGAGAGAGAGAGAGAGAGATGAGATCGGGGAGATAGAAGTACACGAGAGAGAGAGAGCGATGAGAGCGAGATCGAGAGAGAGCGAGAGAGACGAGAGAGAAGAGAGAGAGAGAGAGAGAGAGAAGAGAGAGAGAGAGAGAGAGTGAGAGAGAGAGAGAGAGAGAGAGAGAGAGAGAGAGAGAGAGAGAGAGAGAGAGAGAGAGAGAGAGAGAGAGAGAGAGAGAGAGAGAGAGAGAGACTTGAAAACTTGAACTTTATTTTTCAAGGATAAAGATTTTAGGCAACGCCTAGTCTTCCAATCTGTCATTGATACATATACGAACATAGAAAACAAACGTGGCAATGCATAATATCTCGACCCCTCCTTCTTTGACCCATGTGACCTCAGGTCGAGATAACAGTAAGTCATATAACGTTATATTCGCATCTGAGCTTCGCGGAAGGATACAATCACATTGGATGTCAACGAAAGCAGACGACCAAAACTGCAAAATGAAGCGTTTTGCGACAATTTCAGATGACGAAAAAATACGCAAAAAACAACTACACTGCATTAACACCAAACATAAATATTTGAAAACTTCTCAGAATCAGTGGAACTTAATTTCGTTGCGCATGAACATGCAGATGAGAACGTCAGTGGGCCTGTGCTTGCAATGCAGGCAGTAGATCTAGCTTAGTCAGTATTTCGCTTCAATAACTATAAACTGCATTTGAAACCGTCGAGATATATATATGTCATCTAGATCTGGCCTTCGAATATTGGTTTTGGTTGGAACTCGAGAAGTTTTTATCGCAACGAAGCCGCAGGCTGAGTTGCGATAAAAACTTCGAGAGTTCCAACCAAAACCAATATTCGAAGGCTATAGCTAAATAACGTATAATATTACGTATACACATTTGAATATAAAGGTAGCAACGAGAGAGAGAGAGAGAGACAGACAGACAGACACATAGAGAGAGAGAGAGAGAATGATGTAGAGAGAGAGAGAGAGAGAGAGACACAGAGAGAGAGAGAGAGAGAGAGAGACAGATAAAGAGAGACACAGAGAGAGTGAGGGGAGAGAGACACAGAGAGAGAGAGAGAGAGAGAGAGAGAGAGAGCAGAGAGAGTGAGAGAGAGACACAGAGAGAGAGAGAGAGAGAGAGAGAGAGAGAGAGAGAGAGAGAGAGAAGAGAGAGAATAACATTCTTCTCACTAAATAAGTTCCAGATAACATAGGTTGCAATCAAACTCTCTATCTCGTCTCTCTCTCTCTCTCTCTCTCTCTCTCTCTCTCTCTCTCTCTCTCTCTCTCTCTCTCTCTCTCTCACACACACACACACACTCTCTCTCTCCCCCTCCTCCCCTCAATCTCTCTCTCTATCTCTCTATCTCCCTCTCTCTCTCTCTCCCTCCCTCCCTCTCTCTCTCTCTTCTCTCTCCCTCCCCCCTCTCTCTCTCTGTCTCTCATCTCTCTCTCCCCCCCCTCTCTCTCTCTATCTCTCTTCCCCTCTCTCTCTCACACACACACACTCTCTCTCTCTCTCTCTCTCTCTCTCTCTCTCTCTCTCTCTCTCTCTCTCTCTCTCTCTCTCTCTCTCTCTCTCTCTAGTCTCTCTCTCTCTCTCTCTCTCTCTCTCTCCCGCCTCTCTCTGTCTTACCACTCTCGCAGTTGGTTCCATAAAACCCAGGTCGACACCCACAGGTGTAGCCGGTGGCAGAGGGGACACACATGCCCTGGTTCAGACACGGCTTAGTAGAGCAGGCGTCCAGCTCTGGAGACAATACCGATAAAACACCAACATAAATGAGATAGAAATACGGCGCGAATGTTTTACTGAGGGTACAAGAGTCAACATTGATTAAGGGGATTGCAAACGCATGGCTACTCGCAGACCGTCAGCATGAATATGATTCGCTGTCTGTAGGCTAAATAGGCCAACCCCCGTGACGTTTAGACTAAGGATTAATCCTCTTTTTGTTTTTGCATACGATTTGGCAGTGTGACTGTTTTTATTCTGTCCAACTGTGCAGCAATTTCTGGATTACGGTCCCGTTTACAACATTAGTTGATTTACTTCCCTTGATGTTGACTGCACGTGACTATCAGCTGTTTCATACAATTTTAGCTATCCACCTCATGTTCTCGCCTTCCAATGTCAACGTATCGTTCTTTCCGGTTCATGAAAATAACCATAGCATAACCCTAACCCTATCCCTTTCCCGAGCAAGGCAGAATGTGGCTTCTTAATGAGCAGATTGCGTTCATGTTGACGGTCTGCGAGTAGCCAGGCGTGATTAGAAGGCCATGCCATTCTTGAATAAATGTTGATTTGCTTTGCAAACTATTCTCTCTACCTGCTGTGCCCTGTGTGAGTGAGGGTCATACAGGCAGACATGGCTCATCCTTTTGCTTTGTTTTGAGGATGATGTTGGGTTTGTCTTACTTTACTATATATTCTTCTTGCCTCACTTTTTCAGTTGAAGGCAATAAAGGTAGAGAGACGAACTATAGATACGTCGCACAGCTTCTTTGCCCTACACACACACACACACACGCACACGCACACGCACACACACACACACACACACACATGCACGCACACACACACACACACAGAGTGTTAAGGTATATTCGATGAATTCCAGTGTCGTACCGGTGTTACTGCAAGAAGTGCCCCCAGGTGTGACTTGGCCCGGACATTTACACACATAACCGGCAGCGGTCAGCAAAGGGGTCTCATAACACGTGCCTGGGAAACAGGGCTGGTTGGCACAGGGACTTGCTGTGAACGAGACACACAATACAAGCATAAGTGTACCATCACACACACACACACACACACACACACACACACACACACACACACACACACACACATCGCCTTTCGGATGAGACGATAAACTGAGGTCCCGTGTGCCCATGCACTTAGCACACGTTAAAGCCAGTGGCAACGAAAAAGTTGTCAATTGGTCAAATTGTACCCCCCCCCCCTTTTTCTTCCTCATCCGATACACAAAAATCGCATGCTAAAAAATAATAATAAAAATAAATGGGTGGTGCGCCTCTGGCTGCGACGCCCTCTCCAGGTGGGAGCAACCCGAATTTCACAGAGACGCCTCTGTGACTATAAAGTACCAAAATACCAAATATTACTAAATACACACACAAACCGCCTTTGTATATGTGCTTTGTGTGCACGCGGGCATATTTCGTATGAGTAGACCCCCCCCCCCCTCAAAAGGAAAACGGGGGTCTTTTGGACAAATAGTTCCACCACCTTCTGGATGTTCTACGTGTATAACTTCCTCCACAGCACACGAATCCCCCTCGTTCTGACTCCTTTTACAACAAAGAAACAACTACACAAGTGTAAAGTGACGTTATTTTATTCACAAGAGACAAAGCAAAACCACTGGATGTTTGTTTTTCCCTGACTCCTTTTAGTTTTCCACAGAGAGATGTTTGTTTCAAGTCATTTCCTTGAAAAGAGGATAATATTCTGTTCATTGATTGTGGTTAGGGATAGAAAAAGACCTTACAAGTGCTATACCGCCATAACACAATGTAAGCCTCATGGATAAACCATTGTAAATTGGATTATGCTGGTGATGAGTGTTAGCAAACAACATGAACTGAAAGGAATTGAAAAATTCGGGTGCTACGCCTTGAATCGGTTACTCTCTTTGACTCTGCCTTTTCCCTTTTGCTTACTATCATCTACTATCTTTCTGCCTTACTGGTCTATTCTCCTGCCTTTGTTCAAGACATTCTTACGAAGATTTTCTAAAGCCTAAGTGGGACAGTCATGCGGGGTCTATTTCTTAGTTGCGCGCATGACAGCAGCATGACGCAACAGCGCTCATAGGACAGGAAACCGTGATCGACAACGAAAGAAAAGAAAACGGTATGAGAGGATAAGGAGGGCAGTAGGCCTAACTTCAACAACAAAAGATGCAGTTCCAGGAAGACCATTCAAAGTCCGTAAAACACACCACGGAATTATTATTGCTTTTTGTCCGTTGCCGATCTACGATCGCAAAGGAGTATGTTTTCGTTCGTGTATGCTTCTTTTTTTCTTCTTCTTTTTTCTTCTTTTTCTGTCTGTCCCAAGGATATCTCCCGAACCACTTGATCGAATCGCTTCAAATGTTGTGTGGTGGTGTGTCACCATGAGAGGAAGGCGTCCGCGCATAGATTATCGCCGTCGTGACCTTGACCTTGGCGTATGGCCTTGCTTTGTTTGTTTTTGTTTCTTAGCTTTATCTTCCATTATCTTCCTGTCTATGCCTTCACTAGCAGCTACGCCCCGCTCGCTCCGCTTCCCGGTGTGGTGCTCTCAAATGGGATTTGTTCTCAAACCGTCTGCGCATGTGCGAAGAGTTAGGGATAGGATTAGGGTTATGGTTAATGTTAGGAATAGGGTTAGGGATAGGCTTAGGGTCAATTAGTGTCGAATACACAAAAGATAAAATTTGATGGTACGTCATGATCGAGTTCGCACATGCGCAGATATGTTGAGAACAAATCGCATTTGAGAATGCAACACCGGTTTTGACACTGCAGTATGAGCACTGTTTTTGGAATAATAATAATAATAATAATAATGATAATAATAAATAATAATAATAATAATAATAATAATAATAATAATAATAATAATAATAATAATAATGATAATAATTGTACATTTATATAGCGCTTTACCTCAGATGAGCCCAAAGCGCTTTACAATCAATTTTTCACCAACAAATAGACAACAAAAACAGCATTCAGGCCTTGCATTGCATGGCCACTTCAAAATGTCTCCCAAAGCGATACACCTCCACACAAAATTTGAGATTCCCTCTTTCAAACAAATTATTCGTCCTGTTTTGTTTTGGTTTTTCATTTCCCCTCAAATTATCCCATTCCCCTAGCAGATTATCAACCAGATTATCAACCAGATTATCCCTTGTGTAACTCACATTCACAGTTTAAACCAGTGTAGCCGTTGACACAGCGACACTCGTAGCTGGTGGAGGAAGTCTCCATGCAGGATCCGCCATTTTGACAGGGGTCCATTGTGTAACAGGGGCTGAACATTGGGCCGGCTGGAAAGGGTTAATGTCAATTATAATTGAAGTAAAGTTGTGTGCAAGTGGCGGTAACAATATCGTTATCAAAGAGTTGCGTGTGACTACTACGTATGTTACAGCACGGTTGTAGTAACGGTGCTACCGTATTGTGTTTACAAACTGAACATACTGTCAGAGAGAGAAAAGCCCGAACAAAACCAAGGAGATCAAGAGGAGGGTGAGGGTGAATAGGAGATTGAGCAGAAGAGGATAATGAACAACAACAACAACAACAACGCCAACAACAACAACAACAACGACGACGACAACAACGAGGATAATGCGTTTCAAAAAAACATACGAACAAACAATATAATTATCCAATGGATGTCAGTTTTCGTTGCCAGTCTGTCGTTTCCGACAATGACTGCCAGATAGCAGAGGGGGCAGCTGCTATTCCGGCGGGCTGGCTACAATTTGTTTACAGCGGAGAAGCCTTGCCCAGGGTACATCCCCACTCTCTCGGCCAAAGGGATTCGAGGACGAGAGTTGGCATTGGAGAAGGTCCCCAAAGGCCAACCAATCTCACTGGCTGCGTGTCTTGTGCATGTATGCTCGCATTTTGTTTCTGTTTATAGATGGCTTGATGAAGGACAAAAAAGCATGCATGTGTGCTTATTCAATATCCATCTTTAAATAACATTTTGACTTTGACTTAGACAGGCACAATATCGTCTGGGACTCACTTTCGCAGTTGACACCGATGTATCCGCTGACACAGCGACACTCGTAGCTGGTGGAGGAAGTCTCCATGCAGGATCCGCCATTTTGACAGGGGTCCACTGGGTAACAGGGGCTGAACACCGGGCCGGCTGCAAAGGGTTAATGTCAATTATACTTGAAGTAAAGTTGTGTGCAAGTGGCAGTAACAATATCGTTATAAAATTGCTGTGTGTGATTAATATGTTATAACATAATTGGAGTAGCGGACCTACTGTATTTTGTTTGTAAACTGAACACATTAAAAAGAGGAAAAAGAAGAAAAAGAAACAAGAATACCAAGAGGAGGAGGAGGAGGAGGAGCAAGAGGAGTAGGAGGAGGAGGAGGAGGAAGAGGAGGAGGAGGAGGAGGAGGAGAAGGAGGAGGATTACGAAGAAAAGGAAAATGTATGCGCACATTAGATCCGCAATCCACAAGTTCCTTCCGGAAACACCATTCACTTCGCATAAGAAATAAGCAAACGCAGAAACTCATCCGCAACACCATCCGCTTATTTCTTATGTAAGTGAATAGGGCTTCTGTATGTAACTTGTGGATTGCGGATCTCATGTACATAGCCTCTAATAACAACAACAACAACAACAACAACAACAACAACAACATTAAAACAACAACAACAACAACGGCTTCAACAACAACAACAACAGCAACAACGTCAAAAACAAAAACAAAAACATAAACATCAACAACAACAACAGCAACATCGACAAAAACAACAACAGCAACAACAACAACAACATCAACAACAATAAGAAGGAGACTGCGTTTCAAAGAACATTACGAACGACATCATTCTGAAATGGATGTCAGTGGCAATAAATGTATTGTCAAACACCAGCACATTTAGCATAAAACCAGAGTGAATCCCAAACGGGAAAAGTGTGTGTAGCCACAATAATTGGCAATAATAAGCTCTTTAGCTGGTTTCACAGGACACCACTCTCGCATACTACATACGATTCGATCCCAATGAGATCCGATTGTGACGATGTCTGTGAGTCATGATTCACGTGAATATTTTCCGTCTACAAATAATTCTACTATTTCTACTCACTCAAGTAGACGAATCAAATGAAATGTCTGATACAGAAATACAGGTATTTCATCAGATTCGTGTGCGGGGGCTCTACATATAATAGTGAACATAGCTAGTAGGGCTTTATTAGATTCATTTAGACAGTAGAATGTCGCAAGAATCATGCCTCACATATGTTACAACTGGGTCGCATTGGGATCGAATTGAAAGACAGACAGAATGTGCCATCGTAAAAAAAATAAACAAAACACACACACACACACATAACTACACACACACACACACACGCACGCACGCACGCACGCACACACGCACACACGCACGCACGCACGCACACATGCACGCACGCACGCACACACGAACGCACGCACGCACGCACGCACGCGCGCACGCACGCACGCGCGCGCGCGCACGCACGCACACGCACACGCACGCACACGCACACACACGCACACACACACATACACACACACACATACAGTTATTAGTTATCTGTTCCTTGTTTCTGTCATGTTTTTAAAATATGGTTTGGGTCTTGTTCATGTATGTTTGCATTTTGTTTCTGTTTATAGATGGCTTGATGAAGAAGAAAAGAGCATGTATGTTTGCTTATTCAATATCCATCTTTAAAAAAAAATCATTTCGACTTTGACTTGACTTTGACTTACACAGGCTTAATATTGTCAGGGACTCACTTTCGCAGTTGACACCGATGTATC
>CM065702.1:5386093-5388593 GCA_017654935.2 Phymorhynchus buccinoides
AATGCATCTGTTCTTAACCCTTTCACCGCCAGCCATATTTCAGCCAAAAATGTCCATTAAATTTACTTGGGTAGAGAACAAAATCCATATGCAGTATTGGGGATTCTTCTGTGAAATATATCAAATAAGGTCTATCCTTACTTCCGAAAACTAAGACAATTATATTATAATCTTTGGATAATAGACCCCAATAGGTATTATAATCACTGTGGTGCTAAAATGCGACTTTGGCGGTGAAATGGTTAAACCATACTGCACTACTACTACTACTACTACTACTACTACTACTACTACTACTACTACTACTACTACTACTACTACTACTACTACTACTACTACTACTACTACTACTACTACTACTACTACTACTATAACATTTAGCACGCCTAATCAATGTAATGCCCTAGGTGTTCACAACATAAAAATATAATATACACATATCACACCACATATAATAATATTTAACATATAGCATAAATAATGGAAAATAAAAATTACACAAACACCCAAAGACGGTCAGACAAACAAACAGACACAGAATTACACACACACGCGCGTGCGTAAGCGCGCGCACACCACACACCGACACACGCGTACGCACACCCACACAAATAATTATATGCGCTCACCAAGCACAGACGTTCACTCTCAGACATGCACACACCAAGTCATGAAGGAAGGGATTAGTAGTTATTTAGGAAACAGATGAGTTTTGAGATGGCGTTTGAATGTGGGCAGAGAGGATGAGTATCTGAGAGAGCGAGGCAACTGATTCCAAATAGCAGGAGCTTGATAGGAGAAAGAGCGTTGACCAAAGGTTTTAGTGCGGACAGTGGGGATACAATAGAGACGGGTGTCAGATGAGGAACGCAGAGCTCGAGACGGTGTGTACAGATGTAACAGATCAGTGAGGTATTCAGGACAGGAAGACTCGATAGATTTGTAGCAGAGAGAGGCAATCTTGTAGGATATTCTTTGCTGAACAGGGAACTACTACTACTACTACCAAAGATACTGTATAGTCTTTGCTACTACTATTACTACTACTACTACTACTACTACTACTACTACTACTACTACTACTACTACTACTACTACTACTACTACTACTACTACTACTACTACTACTACTCACACACACAGACACACACACTAACACACAGACACACACACACACTAACACTACACACACATGCACACACGCACACACACACACACGTACGCGCGCGCGCACGCACACACACACACACACACACACAAACACACACTAACACACACACGCGCGCGCACGCGCACACACACACACACACACACACACTAACACACACACACACACACTAAAACACACACTAACATACACACACACACACACTCACACACACGCACACACACACACACACACACACACACACACACACACACACACACACACACACACACTTCAGCTTTACCTGCCACAATGGTTACAAGCATGCCTGGAAACGTTTTCATCTTGTCCCGATGTATTCAATACTGAGCTCAAATACTCCAGAAAAAGTACACCCAATGCAGGCCTCAAAAGTATACTGCGTAATTTTCAGACACCAAAAAACTTCCTTCCGACATTCAGAACCTCGATGCAGCACAATAATTTGCAAAGTGATTGTTCTTTAAAGATTATAGACGGGCAGCTGTAAAGGTTTTCAGACACACTTGTCTTTGATTGCGTCGTTTAGTAGAAGAATATAAATAAATGCCACAAATGCAGTGAAAGAACAACATTTTCGGATTTTTATTATCTTTAAAAAATAAAATAAAACTATGCTCAGAAATTAATAAATTCGTCAGAAAATCACGGGTTTCACGTGTTTCCTCTCAAGCTGCTGCTACTACAACAACTACTACTACTACTACTACTACTTCTACTACTAGGCTACTACTGTTAATTCCTTTATATAAATAAGTCTATTGATTTAGTGAATTATGAGAATGATCGTCACATATTATCCAGCCCTTTCATCTTTGATATTGCTACCGTTATAGTCAATTCTGAAATACCAAAATTGCTATGATTTGTTGACGCTTTGTTACTAGAAATTGTTGTATTCTATGCATTAATCTGGTTAATTATGTAAACGTTTGTTGTTTTGTTGTTGTTTTTGTGTCTAATATCACCATTGCGTGACAAGACGTTAAATAGAACTACTGAACTGAACTGCTGGTCATTCTATGCAAGTGCTGCTACTGTTTTTCTTACTTCTGAACTACTGCTGTTTTCTGAGCTAGTTCTACTGTTTCAATTCTGCTGCTGCTGCTGCTGTTGCTCTTGCTGCTGCTGGTTTGATGTTATGAGCGCTGCTGCTCACACTGTTGATGGATGGCTGTTACCTAGCAAACGCTTTGTGGCAGGGGCAGGGCTACAGATACTGGCTTAAATACTGGACAATGTACAGCGCGTGCAGCATGCGTTTGACGGAACGTGCCAGTGGTGTAGGAAGATGTGGAAGCCAAAGGGGGTGGG
>CM065702.1:5393593-5401093 GCA_017654935.2 Phymorhynchus buccinoides
TTTGAACCTAAAAAGATACACATAAAAAGATTATGCAAATTATGTGACAATGCATACATGTATTATGCCTATTATAAGTAGTAGTAGTAGTAGTAGTAGTAGTAGTAGTAGTAGTAGTAGTAGTAGTAGTAGTAGTAGTAGTAGTAGTAGCAGCAGCAGCAGCAGCAGCAGTAGTAGTAGTAGTAGTAGTAGTAGTAGTAGTAGTAGTAGTAGTAGTAGTAGTAGTCACAGCAGTTGTTGTTGATTGTGTTGTGCATGCTCTGCTCATATTATTGGATTTCTGTTTTATGTTTTTATTCCATTTCAACTCTGTGTGACGAACGACGAAAATGGAGTTTTACGTCCTCTTGGTTTGAATCCAGACAATTATGTGACATTTGTAAATACAAATATGGTGGGAACAATACTGGAGGCAATGCCCAGAGGCAGTACGAAACCAGTAAAGTCCCGATTTTTTAAAATTAATACAGATAGCTGTAGCGGTGACCACGCCTCGGTTAAACCTCATCGGCTATGGCACCGCCACAAGTAGTAAATATGCATTAAAAAAAAAAAAAAATTCTGTGTAAAGCGCCCTGTAGCCTACATAGTACTATGGCGCTATATAAATTGTCCTCATTATTATTATTATTATTATTGTTATTATTATTAAATGAAAAGAACTGCTAAGGCCAATCTTGCCAAATAATCTGGAGATTACAAACCAAAAAAGTATAAATAAAAAGCTGTGCAAGCTCAAAAATTAAACAAAACACCCAGATTAAATCCCCTTCATTGGATCACGTCATCAAACACTCACGCGACACTTTAGTGCTATGCCGCAGTCATGTAGTTGAGATCCAAAGGAGGGGAAAGCATTATTGCCAAAATCGTAAGATTACAAGGGAATTTGTTTTCTTAGCGAGCATTGTTTTTCAAATGGGCAGTCATTTACCAGTGGCTTTTTAAAAAATGAAATACCGCAGTAGGAGTACTTCTAATTCGTTTGAGTTTGAAGCAAAATAGAATTCAAACTTTTATGTCAAACAAAACAATTGAAACATTCTTGTGCATTAGAAATTCTGTTCTGTCAAAAGGTGCAAGGTCTATTTCTACTATTAAAGCAACAATACTGCGATGAAAAACATGCTGAAGTTGATTGTTTGCTACATGTAAATCCACACACACACACACACACACACACACACACATACACACACGCCCGCCCGCCCGCACACGCACACGAACACGCACACGCACACGCACGCACACACACACACACACACACACACACACACACACACACACTCACACACACTCACACACTCACTCACACTCACACACACACACTCACACTCACACACACACACACACACACACACACACACACACACACACACACACACACACACACACACACACACACACACACACACACACACACACACACACACACACACACACACACACACACACACACACACACACACACACACACACACAGCGCGTATGCTTATACAAATAGAACAGCAAGCAAAAGCGAAGCTGAAGTAATTGATCATCTGAATTAAAGGATGGTGAATCTTGATTCTTTTTAACGCACATGGAACAGTTCAAAAGTAGTTAGTTACGCTGTCATCCAACCAACATCTCTGATGGCAGAAAGCGAAGACATAAACCCAGATAAGAGATTCCACATCTGACCCAACAGAAGTAACAGACGTCTACGGCACAATCTCCACCAATGCCAGTTCCAACCTTCTCCAGAAGGAAGCCGTGGCGTGCGGCCGTTCCTCCCACCTGATGTAAGTCGTGGTGTGCAGCACCGCCTTCATGGTGCTGGTCAGGTCACGTGACCATGCCTCGTCCAGCAGCAGCACGACCAGGGCGTCGTCATTGTCCAGCACGTGACCCAGACACAGGTCCAGCTCAAACTGACACCAGCGACTCAGAGCGAAGTGCTTGGAGAACACCAGCACATACTTCTTGCTGCTCTTCACGCCGTCCACGATGTTGTCCAGAATGTTCTTCCCGGGAACAAAGTCTCGTTTGTGGAAGCACACCCGGAGTCCCTGGTTCCTCTCCAAGTGAGGAAGGAGGTGCTGAACCACCCAGGCCTCGTCCTCTTCAGCGGAAGACAGGAAAACGTCGTAAGTGAAATTCTCCACCAGCAATCTTCTCCGCATGATTTCACCATGCCCACGAAAGGCCAACGTGAGACGAATGTGCCAACGGTAGTGGTACACAACGCTCACAAACAGAAGGAAGACTATGAATATTAGAACACATGCGATGATAACTTTACTTGTTTCAGGGCTGAGTATGCAGGCTTGATCAGTTAGATGAAAAGATACGAAGGGAACGTTGTGTATGTTTACGCAGGTGTAGTTTCCGAGCCAGATTGTACCAAAGAGTGACGGCGAAGACAAGAACCACCTTTGAAGCCATAATGTTTTGCAGTCACAAACGAAAGGGTTGCCACTTATATCGAAATGAGTTAATCGCATTTGAGTCGTTTTGCTGAAAGTTGTTTCATGGATTACTCTTATTTGATTATCACTCAAAATGAGAATGGTCAAATTATTCAAGGAATCAAATGTTCCATCAGGAATGTATCGGATGTTGTTGAAGGACAAGTCAATTTTTGCGAGGGAGGTAAATCTAAAAAACATATTTTTGTTGACAATGTCTAAGAAGCTGGATCGCATTGAAAAATGTTTCAATTTCTTTAAAGAACCAAACAACTGATTGAATCTTTCATTTGAAATACCATAAGCGATATTTTGACTAATCTGAAGATATTCCAAATTTTCTAATCCAGCAAAAGAATCGGGATGCACATGATCAGAAGGGAAGAAAATATTACAATCAAACAGAGATAGCATTAACAAACTTGAGCTTCGAAAAGCAAACTGCTCTATGTCTGATATATCAGCAATAGATTCTATAGATAATATTTTCAATTTAGGAAATCTGCTATTGTTGAACATGTCAGTCGTAACAAGGCCTATTGGGCTTTTACGAAGTTGTAGAATCTCTAAGCTTGGCAGACATATTTCACTACCAAAAGTTTTAAATTTGTTCCCTGACAAAAACATTTTCCGGAGCATCGGAAACATGGAGGTACCATTTACACAAGACGGTAGAAAATCAAACAAGATATTAGATTGCAGCTGAAGAAGAGTTAATTTAGGAAAATAAGCACTGGTGATGCGATAGATACGGCAATTGCCGAGAAGCAAATGCTGTAATTGGTCCAGAGGAGACAATCTAGATAAACGAAGGTGCTCGAGACGATTACCAGACAGGTCCAGTTTCAGAAGTGGTGGAACAGGCTTTTTCACGAACCAGTCTTCAGGAACCGGTCCAAGGTTGTTGTACCTTAACTGCAATTCAGTCAGTGTTTTAGCCCCAAACACTGAGGTTATGGCCATGTAGGTCAAACTGTTATATCCCAGATACAACTTTTGTAAGAATATCAGTTTATGGAACGAACCTTCACTTATATATTCAAGTCCATTACTCTCAAGATATAAAACCACTATTTGTGTTGCATTGTGGAAGAAATTATCACGATAAATTCTTGTCAAATTGTTGTATGAAAAATCAAGGGTTTGAATATTATGATGCAGCTTCGGAACATATTTCAATCGTCCAAAATTTCTGGAACAGTTTGCCGATGTCTGGTCACATGTGCAAAAGTCTTGAAAGCAGAATGTTCTGTGCAAAACGTTGTTTGGTTTGCTGGCTTGAAGCGTAACACTGTGATTCGAAACTGCAGCTGACCAACTAATTGAAACCAGGGCACAAATTATAACAAACTGATGGGTGACCGGCATCTTTCTCTTTGTGTTTTGACAGCACACCAACTCAAACACGTGGCTGGTCGGTTTGCCTGAAAGAAAACCAACAAGGGTTAAAATAATAACACGTTTCTGACAACTCTACCTAGAGCTGACTAAGTATCAGGTACTTTATGTTCACAGAGGCGTCTCTGTGAAATTCGGGTTGCTCTCATCTGCGGATCATGTCGCAGCCAGAGGCGAGCCACCCAAGTTTTTTGTTTGTTTTTTAGCATGCGATCTTTGTGTGACTGATGAGGAAGGGGGGGGGGGGGGGTTACATTTTGACCAATGACAACTTTTTCTCTCTTTTTCTTTCTTTCTCGTCTCATCCGAAAGACTCCACGTTCAGACCGTAAGGCCTAGTGCAAAGTGAGAGGAAAAATCCCCTGCGAGAGAGAGAGAGAGAGAGAGAGAGAGAGAGAGAGAGAGAGAGAGAGAGAGAGAGAGAGAGAGAGAGAGAGAGAGAGAGAGAGAGAGAGAGAGATCAGATAAATATAATGAACATTTATGCAAGGATATATTTTGTAATCTACAATATTTGTATGTCACTATGTTATATCTATTTATAGCACTGGACAACGGGTTGAACCCGAAACGTCGTGATTTGTTTTGTTCGGAGTTTTTGTTGTTTTCTTTAAATCTTTTCCTTTGGGTTTCAATGTCGACTCTGTTTTAATTAGTAGTATGAAAGCTTGTGAGATAATCAAAGTCGTTGTATTTTAAGCAACCCTAATGGGGCCGACTCACACGTGCGATGTGTATCCAATAGACGATTTTCGGACCCAAAAAAACTTGGGGAGAGCACTTCGTGAAAATTGGAGTTGATTACCTCGACTTACTCGGTCAAAACCATAGCAACCATGGCGGTATCGCGTCGAAGCTTCAAACCGCAGGATGCGAGTCAGCGACTTGCAAACATTTTTTTTTTAGATTGAGGGGCGGCCAGTATCCGCAAAATGATAGAACTTGCAAAATGTGACGTAGAAATATGAATGACACCAATTTTAGAATGACACACGGTGTTCTAAGTGATGTAAGTCTACTCAAACACACGAGGCGAGAGCTGGGGATGTACCTGATGGAAGAGTAACTTCCCCTGTTTGACCGATTGAATTAGGCAAGATCACTCCCACACACCATGAAATTACTCCCCTTAATTATCTCCGAACAATTCCTATTGCGATCCAAACGGGACGACGTCTGTAAGGCGTCGTTCTCGTGAAATACTTTTAAAAATAATTCTACTAGTTTCGTTTACTTTACTCATGTAGAAACGCCTAATCCATGGTTTGCCCAGTTTGTGAAAAAGCCAATTTATAACTTGCATTTGAGAAAAACAATATGAATAAAAAATAGTTTTTGTTCATTAGCACACACAGATGAAGAATTGGTTCAAACGAATGAGAAATATCATCTGTATATGAGTTAAAATCATTTTATTCAGACTTAATTTGATAAAACGTTTGATTCAACATGTGGCTCAGGCATGCCCCAGCTTAGCATCTGGTGGAGTTTGGGGGGGGGGGGGGGGGGGGGGGGGTAGGTAGGGTGCACATACAATGTAGAAAAGAGTGATACCATTGAATCAATCGAAAATATACCTGTGTGAATGGGGATTCAAAAGTGTGATATACATTGTCCGTTTCATAAATTGGGCAGAGTATTTTGCCCATTTCATGAAATGGTCAATTTCATGGATTGGGCGTAACATAGACACCAATACGCGAATCTGATAAAATGTCTGTTACGAAAATACAGATATTTAATCAGATTCGTGTACGTGGGACTGGAAATGTAGTGACCAACACTAGCAGGATTTCAGCATATTATTCATTTAGACAGTAGTATTTGACAAGAATCATGCCTCACAAACGTCACAGACGGATCGCAGTTAGAGCAAAGATATTCTAAAGGGGAAGATAAGCATCCGGTCTCTTTTCCCTATATGAGTAGTGAGGACAGAAACACTGGTTATGTCCCTTTTAAGCAGGACACATTTTACACGGCGATAGAAGGCAGAAAGATAGTAGATGACAGTAAGCAAAGGGAAAAGGCAGAGTCAAAGAAAGTAACAGATTAGAGGAAATTACAAGCACAGAACTTCCAGAAGGTGGGGGAAGTATTTATGCAAAAGACCCCCCCGGTATCCCCACGGGGGTGGGTGGGGGTGAACAATACAATGTATCATGTCATGATGTCATCTTCTTCTTCTTCGCCTCAGGCAGCCAACTTCATCAGGCTGAAGATTCTGCTGCACTTTGGGTAGGTAGGGGGGTAGTAAGAAGACAAAAAGGGGTTTATTTAAATTAGAAAGCTGAGGAGATAGAAGTAGCCTAATGGAAAAGAAAAGTAAACATAAAATAAAACCTACTGTGGATTAACCAAAAAAAGTGGACAATAGCCTTTATTTCGTAGTATCTGGGCAAGACCAATCCGGCTACTGTAGCAGTCCCGGGGTGAACCCCGACCGGCACAGCTCCTGCCCTTCATTTACCACTACTTTGATCTATGGCCCCATATGTTCGCAAATACTGTAATAATATTAATAGTTGTGGAATGATGCAAATTATGACACTGTCACGTATTGTTCTGTCAAATTATGACGATGTTACTGATCTGTCAAATTATGACGATGTTACTGATCTGTCAAATTATGACGATGTTACTGATATGTCAAATTATGACGATGTTAGTTCTGTCAAATTATGACGATGTTAGTTCTGTCAAATTATGACGATGTTACTGATCTGTCAAATTATGACGATGTTAGTTCTTTAAAATTATGACGATGTTGCTAATTTGTCAAATTATGACGATGTTGCTGATCTGCCAAATTATGCATGACGATGTTGCTGATCTGTCAAATTATGACGATGACGATGTTACTGTTACTGTCAAATTATGACGATGTTACTGATATGTCAAATTATGACGATGTTACTGATATGTCAAATTATGACGATGTTACTGATATGTCAAATTATGACGATGTTACTGATCTGTCAAATTATGACGATGTTACTAATATGTCAAATTATGACGATGTTACTAATATGTCAAATTATGACGATGTTACTGATATGTCAAATTATGACGATGTTACTGATCTGTCAAATTATGACGATGTTACTGATCTGTCAAATTATGACGATGTTGCTGATCTGTCAAATTATGACGATGTTACTGATATGTCAAATTATGACGATGTTGCTGTTCTGTCAAATTATGACGATGTTACTGATCTGTCAAATTATGACGATGTTACTGATATGTCAAATTATGATGATGTTGCTGTTCTGTCAAAGTATGACGATGTTGCTGATCTGCCAAATTATGCATGACGATGTTACTGTTCTGTCAAATTATGACGATGTTGCTGATCTGTCAAATTATGACGATGTTACTGATCTGTCAAATTATGACGATGTTACTGATCTGTCAAATTATGACGATGTTGCTGATCTGCCAAATTATGACGATGTTACTGATCTGTCAAATTATGACGATGTCAAATTATGACGATGTTACTTTTCTGTCAAATTATGACGATGTTACTGTTCTGTCAAATTATGACGATGTTAGTTCTCTCAAATTATGACGATGTTGCTGATCTGTCAAATTATGACGATGTTGCTAATCTGTCAAATTATGACGATGTTGCTAATCTGTCAAATTA
>CM065702.1:5406093-5408593 GCA_017654935.2 Phymorhynchus buccinoides
TAGGAAATCTATGGTCGTTGAACGTGTCCGTCGCTACAACTTATATTGGATTTCTTTGGTTTTCTTTTCTTTTTTTTAATACTTTTTTCTTTTTTTCTTTCGAGAACATAAATACATGTAAATGAAAGAAACATAAAACATACAAGAGTAAGAATAAATAAAATATATCATCAATCATTTATAATCAAATATGTACTACCTTGTACATACATATCTAAGTAAATAAGCATAATAAATAAACCGAGTATTTATTGGATTTCTACTAAGATCTAGATACTCTAATCTTGGTAAGCAAATATCTCCACTAAAAGCTGAAAATTTGTTTTCCCTCCAAACGTTACTCTAATCATTGGAAACATTGAGGTACCATTTGCACAAGACTCAGGTAAATCAAACAAAGCGTTAGACTGCAAGTTCAGATGAGTCAATTGGGGTAAGCGAAAACTGGTGATGTGAAAGATATGGCTATGCCCAATAACTAAACGCTGCAATTTGTCCAGCCGTGACAATGGAGATAATTGAAGGTGCTCGAGACGATTGCCAGTCAGATCCAGTAAGACCAATGGTGGGACATGTTTTTGTGCGAGCCAGTCCTTCGGAATAGGCCCCAGATTCATGTAAGTTAAATGCAGCTCTGATAGTCTTTTAGCCCAAAGCACCGGAGAAATGGCTTTGTAGGTCAGACTGCTATGTCCCAGATACAACATTTGTAATGAAGTCAACCCAATGAACGCTCCTTCGCTTATGTATTCCAGTCCATTATACTCAAGATTTAAATCCACTATTTGTGCTACATTGTTAAAAAAAACCTGTCACTCGGAATCTTGGTCAAGTTGTTGTGCGCAAAAGACAGAGTTTCAAAATCACCAGGCAATCTAGGAATGTAGTGCAATCGTCCAAAGGTTCTGGAACAGTCTGCCCAGTAGTCACATGTGCAAAGATCTTGAAAGCAGAAATGACTGTTTGGAACTTTATTTGGCTTGTTGGTTTGGAATGTTGACCCATGATTCAAAACGTTGGTTGATAAGCAAATTGATAGCAGTGTAGACATTAGAACGTAGATATGTTCTTGACAACACACCAAACCAAGATCGTAGGCTGCTATCTGAAAAGGAATCCAACACATAATTATTAAGTGTGGTTTTCCTATATTTCTATTATAAATGACTACAAGCATTGAAATTGTCTGAATTTCAGACACCATGCAGACTTGTGAAAGTAGAAATAATACACTTGCAAGATAATAAGCGTCAGCTCTAGTAACATGAGCCGCGAGCAAGTAATCAAAACACCGTTTGCGTAGAAATTAACCACTAATATCAGTAAACCATAAGAAATGTCAAAAAAAAAAACTAAAACGTTTTGAAAGATACGAATTATGAAATGAATTGTCTCCTTAGACACAGATATGACTATGTTGAGCAATACATAATGTACCCCATCTATGAGAATGCTAACAGTTGTAGAATGATGCAAATGATGACAATATTACCATTCCAGCTCTTTCTATCCGCTGTGTCCAACAGCTACCTAAATTGATAACTCTCCTTTTTGTATTTCCAGAAACACACAAACGTGGACATGAAGGAATCGACAGAAAACAGAAAAATCATGTCTTCTTCCTTATCTTCGCTACTTTACACACACACACAGTCATCATGTCAACAAGATGGTGTGGACAATGATAACAGCTGTAGCCAGTGATGGACAACAGACTTCTCTCATGTTAGTACATGTTGTGTTGACAAAATGTTATCATAGAGGGCTCTCTCTCTCTCTCTCTCTCTCTCTCTCTCTCTCTCTCTCTCTCTCTCTCTCTCTCTCTCTCTCTCTCTCTCCCTCTCTCCCTCTCACCCTCACCCCACCCCCACCCCGTGATTTCCTTGTCCACCAATAAGCTCTTGCTAAATATTTGTTTTATGAACGGATACCTCAATTGTTTTTATTCTTGGAGGTAAGTTAAAGAGAGAGAAAAACCAACATCGCCCTTGGGTCAGTATTTGTTTTCGTTTACGCATAATAACGCACGTATTATTTAGAACTTTATTTAGAACACGGGTGATGTGGATGAATTGGAGAGAAAGAGGGAGTGGGGTGGGAAAGGTGTCAGAACGGGGCGGAAGATTCCAATATAAGAGAAGGCTTCTAAAAAAAATTCCTTTAACATACTTGTAGTAGTATCATAGCCTTAACCATAGCCAATAAGGCTACATATATCTGTATTATTTTTAAAAATTGGGATTTTGCTGGTTTAGCACTGCCTCCGGGCATTGCCTCCAGTATTGTTCCCACCATCTTTGTATTTACAAATGCCCCACATAGCCGAAAGGCCGAAGAGGGCGTAAAACCCTATTTTCATTTTCATTAATTCCTACTGGGAATGGCATGTCCCCTTGATTGCAAAAACAATAGGACACAAGTCCGCTTCAACTGTAACACAACATGACAATTGTCCTGACAGAGGCCCAGACAACATGACAATTATCCTCACAGAGGCCCA
>CM065702.1:5416093-5426093 GCA_017654935.2 Phymorhynchus buccinoides
GAGAGAGAGAGAGAGAGAGAGAGAGAGAGAGAGAGAGAGAGAGAGAGAGAGAGAGAGAGAGAGAGAGAGAGAGAGAGAGAGAGAGAGAGAGAGAGAGAGAACGCTCTATGAGAGCATTTTGTCAACGCAACTTGTACTAACATGAGAGAAGCCCATTGCCCGTCACTGGCTACAACTGTTATCATTGTCCACACCATGTTGTTGACATGAGGGGTGTTTGTGTGTGAATAGCAGCGAAGGTAAGGAAGAAGACATGATTTTTCTGTTTTTCTGTCTATTCCTTCATGTGCGCAGTTGTGTGTTTCTGGAAATACAAAAAGAGAGTTATGGATTTGGACATAGCGGATAGAAAGAGCTGGAATGGTAATATTGTCATAATTTGCATCATTCTACAACTGTTAGCATTCTCATAGATGGGGTACATTATGTATTGCTCAACATAGTCATGTCTGTGTCTAAGGAAACTAGACATTCATTTAATAGTTCGTGTCTTTCAAAACGCATACTTTTTTTGTTTTTGATATTTCTTATGGTTTACTGATATTAGAGGTTAATTTCTACGCAAACGGTGTTTTGATTTCTTGCTCGCGGCTCATGTTACTTAGAGCTGACTCTTATTATCTTGCAAGTGCATTATTTTCACTTTCGAAAGACTGCATGGTGTCTTAAATTCAGACAAATTCAATGCTTGTAGTCATTTCTAATAAAAAATATAAGAAAACCACACTTAATATGTGTTGGCTTCCTTTTCAGATAACCGCCTACGATCTTGGTTCGGTGTGTTGTTAAGAACCGCAGAGAAAGATGCAAATCCAACACATCTACGTTCTAATGTCTACACTGCTATGAATTTGCTTGTCAGCCAAAGCTTTGAATCATGGGTCAACATTCCAAAACAACAAGCCAAATAAAGTTCCAAACAGTCATTTCTGCTTTCAAGATTTTTGCACATGTGACCAGAGATGGGGATGGGCAGACTGTTCCAGAACCTTTGGACGATTGCACTACATTCCTAGATTGCCTGGTGATATTGAATATCTGGCTTTTGCGTACAACAACTTGACCAAGATTCCGAGTAACCGCTTTTTTTTTACAATGTAACACACATAGTGGATTTACATCTTGAGAATAATGCACTGGAATAGATAAGCGAAGGAGCGTGCAATGAGTTGATTTCATTACAAATGTTGTATCTGGGACATAGCAGTCTGACCTACAAAGCCATTTCTCCGGTGCTTTGGGCTAAAAGACTATCAGAGCTGTATTTAACGTACATGAATCTTGGGCCTATTCCGAAGGACTGGCTCGCACAAAAACATGTCCCACCATTGGTTTTACTGGATCTGACTGGCAATCGTCTCGAGCACCTTCAATTATCTCCATTGTCACGGCTGGACAAATTGCAGCGTTTAGTTCTTAAGCATAGCCATATCTTTCACATCACCAGTTTTCGCTTACCCCAGTTAACTCATCTGAACTTGCAGTCTAACGCTTTGTTTGATTTACCTGAGTCTTGTGCAAATGGTACCTCAATGTTTCCAATGATTAGAGTAAGGTTTGGAGGGAAAACACATTTTCAGCTTTTAGTGGAGATATTTGCTTACCAAGATTAGAGTAGCTAGATCTTAGTAGAAATCCAATAAAAGTTGTAGCGACTGACACGTTAAACGACCATAGATTTCCTAAATTGACAACATTACAACTACAGTATGTCTTACCATTAGATGACCTGAAACAGTTTGCACTCCGAAGCTCTACTCTGCGGATACTATCACTAATGTACTGTGAAATTCGCTTCAGTCTTGTGCATCCTGATTATTTCGCTGGATTAGAAAACTTGGAAGTTCTTCAGATTAGTTACAACCAGGCCAATGATGTTTCAGCTGAAAGATTTAACCGTTTGTTCAGCCCTTTAAAGAAAATTAAAACATTTTTCCATGACAAGCAAAGGTTTATCTATAATCAACAAAAATACATTTTCGACACTAGTAGCCTTGAGAACAATCGGTTTGTCTGGGAACCATATTAAAGAAGTCCCTCATGGGACATTTGATTCACCAAAAAATGTAACCAGACTTAGTTTAAGTGGTAATCAGATAGGAGCCATCCATGAAGCAACCTTCAGCAAAGCGACTAGAATGCGGTTACTTTGTTTAGATTTAAGAAACAACCCTTTTGGTTGTGACTGCAGCATTGTATGGTTTCAAAAGTGGCTCCTTTCTTCAAAGACACTATTTGGCGTACGGCACATAAACTACACGTGTGTGAACTTCAACAGACGTCCTCTTGCATTTGGAGTTTCGCTCACAACAAAGGAAACAGCTCCTATATTTTTTTGCTGCACTTCAAAAAAAGAAAACGCTTCAACCACTATGAGTGACCTCCACCCACCCCATCCACAATGGCTACTCTCTCCGACATGTCCGCCAAGGAGGAATCGCCGTTTTGACGGTTTAATTTCTAGGAAACCAGAGCAAAGAGAGTGTTCCGATCCTGAAAAGACTGTCTTTCTGGGGATCTCGACGTGTTTCTTGGAAAAAGTCATCCGTCAGGGTCCACCTTTAATATGTAAAATCTTCGATGTAGCGCAATAATGTTGTCTTCAGCGGGTAAGGAGTAGGGTTAGGATTAGGTTGGGGCTAAATATGAGATAGAAAGAAAGATGCGTAGAGATTGAAAGCTAAAAACATGACGAGCGTTTTTAAACTATTTGGTCTAAAACCATTGGCCGTAGTCCCAAACCATTTTCTTCTGAAGTCGGAGTATGGCTGCTCACGTGTTGGGGTAATCAAAAACGGTACGTCACACACGTAATGTTCTCATCCCTAGCTGGAGCTTTTTGTACCACAGTGTGCAAGTGCTTCGGTTGTTGGGTTGATCCCTGGAGTTTGTAAGCTAGGGAACGACAACAACAACAACAACAACAACAACAACAACAACAACAACAACAACAACAACAACAACAACAACAAAACCATTTGGCGAAGGACTCCTTCCTATAACTGTTGTATTTATTGGCGTTACTCAAGAAAGGTGGTGAGGCACATATTGAATCTCCAGCAAACCTCTCTCAAGTAAGCTTATGTACAATCTCACTGGCCTGAAAACCATTAGCTACAGTCCCGAAACTGTTGCCTGTGACCGTTGTAACCATATACGTTCTTAAAAAACAAACACAAAAACAAGCATCACCCAAGGGATTAAAAGCATCATCACAAAGTGTGAATATCTAGTGCAAGCCTCCGCCAAGGAAGTACTCAATTGTCCGAAAACTGGTAGCTGTAGCCTAAATGAAAAAAACACCACCCAGTTTTCGATACCTATATCCCCACATATTAGCAAGACGCAAGGAATGCGGTGTAATGCATTTTAAGGAAAACTTCCAGTGCAAACCTCAGCCAAGGAAGTACTCACAGGCCGTTTATAACGCGGCTTAAATTATGAGGACTCAGCTGAGTTGAAAAATGAGTCTGGGGGAAGGGGTGTATGTGGGCAAAATATGGTAATGAAAGCAAGAGATGCAGCGGGAAAGGGTCATAGAGGGTGATGAGCAAAAAGGAGGGGGGGGGGGGGGGGGGGGTGGGGGGGGCAGGTGCGGATGAAAGGATGACGGAGGTGCTGGCACATATGCATGCGCATGTGCACACACACACATACACACACACATATATACATGCACACACACATGTACACACACACACACACACACACACACACACACACACGCACACACACACACACACACACACACACACACACACACACACACACACACACACACACACGCACGCACGCACACACACACACACACACACATACACACTCTCTCTCTCCCACACATACACCAGCTTCACACAGTATGAATGTGTCAGTACACCAAACACTAGGTCACACAGAAACCCAGACATTTTTTGTATCAAATAACAACACTTAAGGCTCTTGGAAATGTCCATCTTAGTCAGCCACACAGACAAAAGGATGAAAGAGAGCGGGGAAAAGCCTACCTAAACAAAAATGGGGGGGGGGGGGGGGGGGGGGGGGGGGGGGGGGGGGGGGGGGAGAAAAGGAACAAGGAAAAGGAACAAGGAAAAAAGGAGGAAAGGAAGGAAAAAAGAAAAGAAAGGGTTAAAAATGAAGGCGGAAGTGGTGGTGGGTTGCATGATGAGTGAGCAAGATAGCGGAGAGCGGATGAATGATTGGGTGTGGTGTGAGAGTTACGTATTTGTTAATGTAAATTTATATTTCATACTTTTATTTAATATTTTTATTTTACACGGTGGAAGACAAATTTCCATGTGCGTTGTACAATGCCAATGGACAATAAAGAGACTTATGACTTATGACTTATGTGATGGCAAAGAGAGATAATTTATTATAAAATTCAATTTCACTATATCTCAGTGTGTCTCTCTCTCTCCTAGTCTGAACACTGCGGGTTGTGTTCCCAGTATGGATGGAGTGGTGTATTTCTGTGGGATTTGTGGGACACTTTCCACGGGCGGGCAAAGTGTGTCTTCTTCTTCTTCTTCTATCGCTCATACAGTTTCCTGTCAATTATGAGCGCAGATGCGTCATGCTACCGTTATGCGCCTAACTAAGAAATAGTCAGACCTAGCAAGTCCGATTTCGGCTGGAGGAAATGTTTTTGAAAGTGTTTCGTGAAAAAAGGCAGGAGAATGGACCGGAAAGGCAGAAAGATAGTATATGACAGTAAAAAAAGGGAAAAGGCAGAGTCAAAGAGAGTGACAGATTAGAGGGAGTTAGAAGCACAGAAATTCCAGAAGGTGGGGGAACTATTTATACCCCCCGGTATCCCCGCGGGGGGAAATTGTGTCTGATTGTGACGTGTTTATGTAGACGAAGCGAACACCGCCTGCGGAGCGCTAGTGTAGTATATTTAGATTAAAGTGGTGTAGTATTGCATACTTATTGTATTATGTATGTGATGTTATTTTACTGACATATAGTAATTTCTCGATCAGAACAGATAATAATATTGTGTTCATCTCTCTCTCTCTCTCTCTCTCTCTCTCTCTCTCTCTCTCTCTCTCTCTCTCTCTCTCTCTCTCTCTCTCTCTCTCTCTCTCTCTCTCTCTCTCTCTGTTTCAGGTGAACTGACTACGTCCGATTAGAAACATGTACCTCATCCATGTCTGCTGTCTAATTTCTACCTTGGTGTCAGCCAGCTGGGCAATCAAGGTTTTGAATCATGGCTCAACGTTTCAATCCAGCAAACCAAACAACGTTTCGCACAGCACATTCTGCTTTCAAGATCTTTGCACATGCGACCACACATCGGCAAACTGTTCCATGACTTTTGGACGATTGAAATATATTCCTCAGCTGCCTGATACTATTCAAACACTTGATTTTTCATACAACAATTTGACAAGAATTTCGCGTGATGATTTCTTCCAGAATATAACACAACTAGTGGTTCTACGTCTTGAGAACAATGGACTTGAATACATAAGCAAAGGATCTTTCAAAGAACTGATGTTCTTACGAAAATTGTATCTAGGAAATAACAGCTTGACCTATATGGCCATCGCCCCGGTGTTCTGGGCTAAAAGGCTGTCTGAATTGTACCTTAGATACAGCCATCTTGGGCCAATTCCTAAGGATTGGCTCTCTCAAAAGCCAGTACCACCACTACTGAAGCTCGATCTTACTGGTAATCATCTTGAGCACCTTCAATTATCTACGTTGTCTCCCTTGGACAAATTGCAACAACTGCTCCTCGGTTATTGCCATATATATCGTGTCACCAGTGCCCATTTTCCAACTTTAACTCTGCTTCAGTTGGAATCGAATTTCTTGTTTGATTTACCCGAGTCTTGTAGAAATGGTACATCGATGTATCCGATGCTTCAGAGAATGTTCGTTTCAGAGAACAAAGTTTCAGCTTTTGGTAGTGAAATATGCTTGCCAAACTTAGAGATGCTACATCTCGCCAGTAATCCAATTGACTTTGTAAGGCCTGACATGTTCAACGATAAGAGATTTCCTAAATTGAAACTATTGTCACTACAATCTACAATCAACTTACTAGGTATAGAGCAGTTTGCTTTTCGCAGCTCGAGTCTGTTAATGTTATCTCTGTTATACTGTGGTATTGACTTCAGCTCTACTAGCGTGCACCCTGATGCTTTTGTTGGATTAGAACATTTGGAATATCTTCAGATTAGCCACAACCAGGCTTATGGCATTTCAGACGAAAAGTTTTACCGTTTGTTTAGCCATTTAAAAAAATTAAAACATTTTTCAATGGCAGGCAATGATTTAAGCCAAATAAATATAAATACATTTTCTGCTTTGTTATCCTTAACAAAAGTCAACTTGATCTTAAACAAGATTCGAGAAATTCCAGATGGGACATTTGATTCATTGACGAATTTAACCAAGCTCATGATGAGTGGTAATCAGATAGGAGCCATTCATGAGACAACTTTCAGCAAAGCGACACGTAAGAGATTCAGCTTTTTAGATCTTAGTAGCAATCCCCTTGATTGCGACTGCAATATTGTATGGTTCCAAAAATGGTTTCTATCTAACCCGTCACTCTTTCTTAAAAAGTACGGAAAATACACATGTGAAAACTTGAAGAAACTTCCCTTAACAAATTTTGGTATGAATGTTCAAGCCTGCTTATTCAGCCCTGAAACAAGCAAAGTCATCATTGCATGTGTTCTAATATTCATAGTCTTACTCCTGGTCGTCAGCGTTGTGTACCACTACCGTTGGCACATCCGTCTCACGTTGGCCTTTCGTGGGCATGGTGAAATCATGCGGAGAAGATTGCTGGTGGAGAATTTCACTTACGACGTTTTCCTGTCTTCCGCTGAAGAGGACGAGGCCTGGGTGGTTCAGCACCTCCTTCATCACTTGGAGAGGAACCAGGGACTCCGGGTGTGCTTCCACAAACGAGACTTTGTTCCCGGGAAGAACATTCTGGACAACATCGTGGACGGCGTGAAGAGCAGCAAGAAGTATGTGCTGGTGTTCTCCAAGCACTTCGCTCTGAGTCGCTGGTGTCAGTTTGAGCTGGACCTGTGTCTGGGTCACGTGCTGGACAATGACGACGCCCTGGTCGTGCTGCTGCTGGACGAGGCATGGTCACGTGACCTGACCAGCACCATGAAGGCGGTGCTGCACACCACGACTTACATCAGGTGGGAGGAACGGCCGCACGCCACGGCTTCCTTCTGGAGAAGGTTGGAACTGGCAATGGCGGAAATTGTGCCCTAGAACCTTCTTCTGTATACTACTATAGTTGCTGATTTATTCATCTTTCATCGTCAGTACTTTAATCAAGTGTGGTTCTTTGGCTAATATAATGATTAGCATACGGACTCTCTTTCCACTCATTGTGGTGTGTGACTATGGACTTCAATAAAATGAGAACCAATGATCATTTCGTATTTATGAGAATCCTCTGGTTGTTGTTGTATTTGTATCTTTTCTATGAGAGAGGTCCTAACCGGTTGGTACAGTGAGCAGCTTTCACTTGTGCTATGTGTAATAATAGGAAGGTAAAGAATGACTGCTGTGCCTTATAAACAGCTTAAAACGTAAGGGTAAGAAAAAGTACCTGGGGAGGGGAAAGACAACGTTTCGATTCATAGAATCTTCATCGGGTGTGGTGATGGCAGGTTTGATGGCTGTATTTGTAGTCACGGGTGAGCACAGTTCAGTTCGGTGAAGTAGCAATGGGAGAATGGGTAGTGGTGGGGTAGAAAATAAGTCAATATAGTTCAGTAGAGGAATATATATTTACCACGTGAATGGTTATAGGATATGTGGAGGGGAGGGGAGGGGAGGTTGTAGGAAAAGGGGAAGGATTGAACTGGAGGTGTGGGGTGGGGGGGGGTGGGGGTAACACTGGATATCAACTGTGCTGCGTCAGTAGTCTTGGCAGCAAAACAAAACAGGGGGAGTTGGGAGGGGGGACAAAAAAGTAAAGAAAAATAAGGGTAGGGGGAGATGTTTGGCTGAAGTGTGTTCTCATTCCCTGACATTGAGTCCTGAAGGACTCAATGTACCCAGGTGCTGGATGAGTAGGTTCTCTATGAACTTGCAGTATGCTCCCTCTCCCCGGATGCTGCACCACAGAGCTGTCACCTTGATGTGGGAGACGTTATGGAGCGCAGAATTGAAATGCTTTGCCACCGGTATATCTCTTCCAAAGAGAATAGTGTCTCAGTGCTCTTTGGAACGCCCGTTCCATGATTTGTACATGTTGTGGCATAGGCTGCAGGTCAGTATGTAAACACCATTTTGGGTTCGGCAGTTGAAATGCGAGTTAACCCTTTCGCCGCCAGCCATTTTTTAGCAAACAAAATGCCATTAAACTGAACAGGGTAAAAATACAAATGTATCTGCAGTATTGGGAATTTGTCTGTGAAATGCATACAATTAGGCCTATCCTTACCTCCCAAAATTAAGAAAATAAGGTCTTCGAATAACAGGTCCTGATCTAATGCCTTTCAGTGACATGGGTATTAAACCATTGTGGTGCATAAATGCAACATTGGCGGTGAAAGGGTTAATCTGGAAAGTCTTGTTGGATGGGCCGTGGATAGGGGTCGATGACAGAAGAAGTTTTCCTTCTTTTGTTGTTGTGTTTTTTGCATTGAGAGTTGCCTGGCTGGGTGGTAGGGCACGAGGAGTGGAAGGTAGAGTGTACCAGGTGGTCCCCAAGGTTCTTAGTTCTGTTGAACGCAGCCAGTGGTGGTGGTTGGCGGAAGGTGCCCTTCAGAGCTTCGCTTACCATCAGGACGTGGAAGTTCCAACATTGATGAATTATGGAATTCTCGTCAGTATGTATATCTGCTAACAAACACTATCTTGTGGATCAACCCCAACAGGAAGACATTTCTAATAAAAGAATGGTGTCTTCTCTGCACTAGGCGGAAAAGTCCACAATTTAAGCAAACCAGCACAAGGTGAAAAGAAAAATGAAGAACATTTTGGGTAAAATAGATAAGTTATTAAAATGCGGAAATTGCGATTTGAAAAATCTAATACATAGTAAAAAGTAAACCAGCACAATCTTTTACTTTTGTTTTGTTCTTTTCACAAAGAGTATACACAGTTAGTGGTGTTTGTAATCTATGTTTCTTCTTAGAATGTTCATATTGTAACTATTTTACTCTTGTATTATTAATTGTTTGTGAGTGTGTGTGTGCGCATGCATGTGTGTGTATGTGTGCGTGTGTGTGTGTGCGTGTGTGTGTGTGTGTGTGTGTGTGTGTGTGTGTGTGTGTGTGTGTGTGTGTGTGTGTGTGTGTGTGTGTGTGTGTGTGTGTGTGTGTGTGAGTAAGGAAGTAAGAGAACGTTGCGTGCAAGCATCGTGCTTATTTTACTTTCTAATGATTAATTATTTGTTTGCCTTTAATGTTCTTGTTATCAATGTAAAGCGCACTGAGCTCAATGTGAGAAAGAGCGCTATATACATTCCCATTATTATTATTATTATTATATAACTGGGATGTTGTGGGGGTGATATAGGTGAGACTGAGGATGACTCTGTGTTGGTTATCTTTCACTTTAGTTCTGAGAGCTTCATGTTTGGGATCAGACTTTGCTCGTTCTAGAGATTTTTGTATAAGAGATGGTGGGTATCCTCTAGCTGAGAAAAATGTGACCGTGGATGCTGTTACTTTTGCGACATCTTCTTCGTTGTTGCACAGTCGGCGGAGTCTTAAACACTGAGAGTATGGAATACTTTCTTCTGTAGTGGCGTGATGAGAAAAGCAGCAACATCATCCCTTTCCGTCCTCAACATAAGCAGCAGCATTCAGAACAACTCCAGATCCTCCCATCCAGGTCGACCGACTTCCACTCCTACCTGCGTTTCTCATCAAGCCACTCGTTGTTGATGTTTCGTCTTTATTTTGTTGTTATTTGCTTCTATTGTATAACATCTAATGATGGAAAGGGCCTCGAACTCGGACAAACAAAAATAGTCTTTAAAACTGTCTATCGTCATCACCATCAT
>CM065702.1:5431093-5438593 GCA_017654935.2 Phymorhynchus buccinoides
AGTGCAAGATGTTGCCTTATTTTCGTAGGGCTATTGTAAATGAAAGGAAATATTTCAATCTTAAATGGATGAGATGAGATTTTGCAAGAAACACGTCGAGATCACCAGAAAGACAGCTTTTTCAAGGATAGGAACACTTACTTTGCTCTGGTTTCCTATAAATCAAACTGTCAAAACGGCGATTCCTCCTTGACGGAGATGTGCATATATATGCCGGAGAGAGAAGCCATTTTGGATAGGGTGGGTGGAGGACAATCCCATTGTATTTGAAACTCTTGGTTTGTTTTGTAGTGCAGTAGAACAAAAAAGAGCTGTTTCCTTTGTTGTGACCAAAACTCCTTTAGATAAACTGTATAAAATGCAAAAGAAAAAGAAAGAAAAAAAAGGCTTGTATTGCGAAAATCTCGTGCAAACGATTTGGTCTAAGCTCAGGTGAACATTGCAAAAGAGACGGTACACGCCTTCTCTTTCAGTGAAATAATTTGACTTCCAGCACCTCCGCCAAGGAGGAATCACCGATTTGACGGTTTGATTTCTAGGAAACCAGAGCAAAGTGAGTGTTGCGATCTGTGTAAAGGGTGTTTTCCTGGTGATATCGACGTGTTTCTTACAAAAAACTCATCCATCAGGGTGGCTCTTTAAGAGAAAACACACCCGCAACAAACAACACAGTGACAGCAGTAGCTGTAAATAGTTCTATTATTAGACAGTTTGGGGTGTCTGTCAATTTATGGAAAGGTCTAAAACTCTGGGCCTGCGGTTTTGTTTTGCCCCCCCCCCCTCCCCCCCCCCCTCCCTCTCTCCTCTGCTTCCGCTATTCTCCGTTATCGCATCAAACAGAATTGATAACACATGAGACACGAAACAGGGTCGCCAGTAGAGTTTTGAGAACCGGTTCTAAAATCCGAACCGGTTTCCCTTTTCGAACCGGTGTTACTGAACCGGTTTTTTTTAACCAGTACTCCCATCACTAGTTTCACCTATGCAAACACATATTTATTTGTCAGAATATTCACACACACGCACGCACGCGCACACATACTCAATAAAGAATCTTATGACTTATGACACATATACACACACACTCAACTCAACACTCAGTCAAAGCCATACACCACCGCAGACTAGAAACAGCTACTCTTGGTTTACAAACACCCAATCTGCGCTGAGAATCAGTGTTGTTTTTCGAAAAGAATGCGTTATTCTAAGAAAAACTTACTTTCATTTTGCAGTTAAAAAAAAGGTTCACAGCCACTCGAACCGGTTTTTCGAACCGCGAACGTTTAGCACCGGTTTCTCAGTTCAAATCGGGTTTTTATTTCCTCACCTCTAGTCGCCAGTGTACATACTTTAATTTAGAAAATGTACGTAGATACTAGAGGCACACACATGAATGACAAGTTAGTCTAATTAAAGAAACACGGGCTAGGGGGCCTACTGGACAACTACAAAACGATGTTGGTTTATGTCGGTATTGGGTCGGTTTTTCACACCCACATCCAATCGAATTCATCCTGACCCGATGTTTCAACATCAGCATGACGTCGGTTTTGTCGGATTTACCCACATTGCCCAACGGAAATCGACACTGTGCTTACGTCATATTGACGTCGTGTGGTTAGCAGGGATTTGGGTGAACAAATTTTTTTTTAAAATATATGATCCCATAGAAAAATTGTGACCATGCTGTCATTGACCTTGAAGTTTGACCTTGAAAACCGAAATTTCTTCGTGAGGCCATGTCTTTCCCATCGTTGGACTAACAATCTTTGGGCTTTTGAATGCAGATTCCAAACATTCGGTATTGATGACGGTCAAGATCAAGAAGTCTTTGAGGTGTATCTCATGAACTGTTGACAGAACCGCTTCAAATTTTGTGCTGTGGTGTATCAAGGTCTAGGGATGATCCCACAGAAAAATAAGTATTACCGTGCTGATGTAAACCTTAAAGTTTGATCTTGAAAACCATTTTTGTTCTTGAGGCCTTATATAATATAATATATTTCACATAGTTGGACTTACAATTTTCACATTTTGCATCGGGTTAATTTAGCAAATGGTGATTCCTATTATTGGGTACTGATCACGGTCAAGGACTTAGACCTTGGAGGGGCCAACTTGGTGTTTGGGTTATATCTTTCCATTTTTTGGCAGTTACGCGCTTCAAAGTTCGCACGTTGCGCAAGGGTACTTGTGGCGCAAAGTATTGATTATCTTAATGACCTTGACCTTGACCATATAAAACATTATGTTCTTGATCAGCCTGATTCTTAGCCGAAGAGGGCGTAAAGCCTTATTTCGTTCAGCCTGATCTAAGGAATGCAGTGTAAGCCATTTGAAGCCTCTTGACCTTGACTTTGACGTTTGATCTTGGGGTTATTATATGAAAACGGGCTGTATAAGTTTAAGACCCCTAATTCTTCTTCAGCATGACCCAAGTAAAGGTATCGGGGCATATTTTAAACCTTCAGGAAAGAATTCCCGCAAAGCAAATTGAGCGGGGCGTAACAAATAGTGCATACTAACATTTGCCCTCTGTGTGCCTGCATACGTCTATCTCTCACTAGCTGTAGGGTGTGCTTCGTGTACGGGTAGGGTGTTATGCTTCTGTTTGCCTGCTGCAGGCCGTGGGTCGTTGTTTGTGTACCCGTGGGACACGTTCCGTAGGAACAGTTTGGAACAGGCTTTTTTATTCAAGCTTTGGCCCCAGGTGGAAAATGTGCTTATGTTGGCGAAGCAAAAAGATCCAGCATTGTGCTAGATATATATATATATATATATATATATATATATATATATATATATATCTCTTTTTTAGCATACTAGGGCGAAGCTATAGTATTATCTCGACAGAAATATGAATGATATTTTTTATGAAGTATAAATAAAACATGTTTTCGTTCTATGTATGTATATGAATGGTTACGTGAGAGAGAAAGTGTGTGTGTGTGTGTGTGTGTGTGTGTGTGTGTGTGTGTGTGTGTGCCAACTTTTTCAATATCAACGTGTGCGTGTGCTGTGTGTGTGTGTGACCTGTTTGTGTGCGTGTGAATTACTATATATCTATCTATCTATATCTGCTCTCTCTCTCTCTCTCTCTCTCTCTCTCTCTCTCTCTCTCTCTCTCTCTATCTCTATATATATATATATATATATATATATATATATATATATATATATATATATATATATATATATCGTGTGTGCGTGTGCGTTTATGTATGTATATGAATGGTTACGTGAGAGAGAAAGTGTAGTGTGTTGCGTGGTGTGTGTGTGCGTGTCGTGTGCGTGCGTGTGCGTTCGCGTGCGTGTGTGTGTGTGTGTGTGTGTGTGTGTGTGTGCGTGTGTGTGTGTGTGTGTGTGTGTGTGTGTGTGTGTGTGTGTGTGTGTGTGTGTGTGTGTGTGTGTGTTTGCAGGTGAACAGTCTACAGCTATGATAAGGTGCACAGCCAAAAACCTTTCATGAGAAATATGAATCCTGACCATCGCTTTGTTCTATTTTGTACCCTGGTGTCTGCTACCTGGCCAAGTCCAGTTTTGAGTCATGGTTCAACATTTCAAACCACTAATCCAGGGAATGTTTCAGACAGCAATTTCTGCTTTGAAGATCTCTGCACATGTAGCCAGACATGGGCAGACTGTTCCAGAACGTTTGGACGATTGCAGTATGTTCCTATGCTGCCTAGTAATATTCAAGCACTGGATTTTTCACACAACAATTTGACAAGAATTTCACGTGATGATTTTTTCCACAACGCAATACAAATAGTGGTTTTACATCTTGAGAGTAATGGACTTGAATACATAAGCAAAGGATCGTTCAAGGAACTGACATCGTTACGGAAGCTGTGTCTGGGACATAACAGTCTGACCTACATGGCCATTGCCCCAGTGTATTGGGGTAAAAGACTGTCTGAATTACAGTTGAGATACAACAAATTTGGACCGATTCCTGAAGACTGGCTCACTCAAAACCCTGTACCACCCTTACTAAAGCTGGATCTTACCGGAAATCAACTTGGGCACCTTCGTTTATCTAGGTTGTCTCCCCTTGACCAATTACAGCATTTGCTTCTCGGCGATTGCCGTATCTATCACGTCACCAGTGCTCACGTTCCTAACTTAACTCATCTTCAGCTGCAATCTAATTTCTTGATTGATTTTCCACAGTCTTGCTCAAATGGTACCTCCATGTTTCCGATGCTAAGGGAAATGTTTTTTTCAATGAACCAATTTAAAGCTTTTGGAAGTGAAATATGTTTGCCAAACTTAGAGATTCTATATCTTCAACACAATCCAATATACTTTGTTGGGACTGACATGTTTGACAATAACAGGTTTCCCAAATTGAAACTATTACATATAGAATGTATTGAAAGCATGAGAACCATACAGCAGTTTGCTTTTCGAAGTTCAAGTTTGTTAATGCTATCTCTGTTTGATTGTAATATTTACTTCTCTGAAGATGGTGTGCATCCCGATTCTTTTGCTGGATTAGAAAACTTAGAATATCTTGACATTAGTCACAATAGCGCTTATGGTATTTCAAATGAAAGATTCAATCAGTTGTTTGGTTCTTTAAAGAAATTGAAACATTTTTCAATGCAATCCAGCTTCTTAGAAATTGTCAACAAAAATATGTTTTCTAGATTTACCTCCCTCGCAAAAATTGACTTGTCCAACAACAGAATCCGAGACATTCCTGATGGAACATTTGATTCCTTGAATAATTTGACCATTCTCATTTTGAGTGATAATCAAATAAGAGTAATCCATGAAACAAGCTTAAGCAAAACGACTCAAATGCGATTAACTCATTTCAATATAAATGGCAACCCTTTCGTTTGTGACTGCAAAACATTATGGCTTCAAAGGTGGTTCTTGTCTTCGCCGTCACTCTTTGGTACAACCTGGCTCGGAAACAACACCTGCGTAAACATACACAACGTTCCCTTCGCATCTTTTCATCTAACTGATCAAGCCTGCATACTCAGCCCCACAGCAAACAAAGCCATCATCGCATTCGTTCTTATCTTTATATTCTTACTCCTGGTCGTCAGCGTTGTGTACCACTACCGTTGGCACATTCGTCTCACGTTGGCCTTTCATGGGCATGGTGAAATCATGCGGAGAAGATTGCTGGTGGAGAATTTCACTTACGACGTTTTCCTGTCTTCCGCTGAAGAGGACGAGGCCTGGGTGGTTCAGCACCTCCTTCCGCACTTGGAGAGGGACCAGGGACTCCGGGTGTGCTTCCACAAACGAGACTTTGTTCCCGGGAAGAACATTCTGGACAACATCGTGGACGGCGTGAAGAGCAGCAAGAAGTATGTGCTGGTGTTCTCCAAGCACTTTGCTCTGAGTCGCTGGTGTCAGTTTGAGCTGGACCTGTGTCTGGGTCACGTGCTGGACAATGACGACGCCCTGGTCGTGCTGCTGCTGGACGAGGCATGGTCACGTGACCTGACCAGCACCATGAAGGCGGTGCTGCACACCACGACTTACATCAGGTGGGAGGATCGGCCGCACGCCACGGCTTCCTTCTGGAGAAGGTTGGAACTGGCGCTGGCGGAGATTGTGCCATAAGTATCTTGTATGTCTGTTAATGTTTGCCTTAGACATCCATTGCGTCTCTTAATGTGTACTGGTGTAATATGAAAGCTATATGAATAATTTCTTTTGAGAAAATACCTGAGCTTGTTCTCCTGTTTCTTTCGCTCATATCGTTTTTAGGTGACGAGTAGCTTTGATTCATGTTGTTACTGGTGTGCTTTAAAGCTACAGACTTTTGATCAGTATGCCTGTTTTTATGTGTATGTGTTTTGTTATCCATTTCAGTAGTTATTAAATTGCTGAGCCTCACCATGCGAATACCCAACCAGTGTGTTGGTCTTTGCTGTATTATTGTTGTTAGTCGCTTTGTTTTGAAATATTAATAACAATAAACATTATATATTATTAATACTTGATTTGAGGGTCGTTCCTGTTTAAAAAAAAGAACAAGACATTTTAAGATGATTCACCAAAACAAATCTCTAGTGGAGAGGTGGCCAAGATAATATGAATTTACTTGCAAATCAAAGGTCCTGGATCAATTCCCACATAAGGCAGTGAATTTGTCCCTTCCACTTGACTTTAAGTAATGTCCCGGGAACTAGTCTGTATTAAACCGAAGTGTTTTACAGCATTCATATTTCTTGCATTTGCAAAATCCCACGCCCATTGAAGACATTATTATGCCTGATAAAAATTATTTTATTACAACCTTCTGCTTACATAGTTAAAGGAGTAATCAAGCACAGAGGAACAAAAAGTAGAACAGATGCGCTGTCCCAAGTGCTTGGGCCCCAAATTCCAAACAGTGAAATGATGACATTTCCTCGTCCTATTTTTGTTTTACTCCACAGGTCTTGTCCTGGTGCTTTATTCTTTCTCTACACCTACACTCTCCAAGATCGATTTCAGGGAATTTTTGGGACCGTAACAACATCTATGTGAAAGACTCCTATGACAAGATATTGGCATGTCCAATGTCCAAGGTCAACAAGGTAATAGCTGCTGTGCATCCCATAGTATCTTCAGGCAATATACCTACGAACCACATGTTGGTATGATGACTAAGACATGCGAAAGGTATGGCCACACATAAGAGTGAACACTTTTCAGGTACACCTTTCAAGATCATCATGGATGTAATTTGATCGTGGAACCCTTTAGGCTCACGAGTAGGAGTACACCAGTTTACGATAATTCAGAGCGATTTTGTACAGCAGCTCGTGTGATACTGAGTGCCCCCCAAAATAGCACACTCAAGGTCAAAGTTCAAGGTCATCAAAGTATATTTATTCCACGGAATACATCAGCTTCAAGTAATGTACGACCCTGCACAATTTAGAGTGAATATGTACAACATATTACAAGCTATTTTGAGAAAGAAACAATGAGGTTAAATGTCAGTCATCAACACTAAGCACCCCATATGACCGTGCGCCAATCTACCACAATACCAAATGTGGGGGCTGCAACTGCGGAAATGTGAAAGACATGGCAAAGACAGCAATTGTACATGTAAAATGTCAAAGGTCAAGGTCAATAAGGCGATAGGCACTCAGTATCCCACACCAACTTAAGTTAATATACCAAACTACCGAATTTGGGGACTGAAATTGCAAAACAAAAGAAGAAGAAAAAAATGTTATTTTTAGGGTTAAACTTTAAGGTCAAGGTCAGCAAGATTAGGGTTTCTCCACGAGGCTCATCTTCTGAACTAATTTCTTACCATGCACGCTTTTTCTCGTGCGTAAATTAAATCGAAGGTACAATATTCCCGATATCCCCCATGGGGATACCGGGGGGTCCTTTGTATAAATGGTCCCCCCACCTTCTGGAAGTTCTGTGCTTGTAGCTTCCTCTAATCTGTCACTCTCTTTGACTCTGCCTTTTCCCTTTGCTTACTGTCATCTACTATCTTTCTGCCTTACCGGTCCATTCTTCTGC
>CM065702.1:5456093-5458593 GCA_017654935.2 Phymorhynchus buccinoides
TGAATAAGTAAGTCTGGAAACAAAGAAGGGGAGGGAATAGAAGAGGAGAACTGAAGGAAGAAGAAGAAAAGGAAAACGAGAGAAGGAAGAAGGGAACAATATTTTTTTGTTCTGCATAGTTATGCGGGGATTGTCTTTCATAGCCATGGCAAGCTCCTAGCATAACATCATCAGTCTCCAGAACTCCACAAGAAGTTGGAGTGTGCGGCTGCCCACGAGGCGGGGTGATAAAAAACCCAACCTGGTCACACACGCCATGTCCTCATCCATAGATGATACATTTTGTACCACAGTGTTCAAGCGCTTCGGCTGTTGGGATTATATAATAAGTTTACCTGGTACTCTAGTTCAATCAATCAATCAATCAATCACATTTATTGTCCTTTTTTAAAACATAAAAGGAAATATTGATTTTTGTTTTGTTTGGAAATTTGGATTTTGCTTTATAGTTGGGATGATCCCTGGAGTCTTTTAGCCAGGGTAAATCAACAACAACTCACGTTCTGGATGACCTGGTCCTCTATGGTTGCTGTGGCATATACCGTGCAGCCCCCATGGGACGACCCCTGGAGTCTTTTAGCCAGGGTAAATCAACAACAACTCACGTTCTGGATGACCTGGTCCTCTATGGTTGCTGTGGCATATACCGTGCAGCCCCCATGGGACGATCCCTGGAGTCTTTTAGCCAGGGTAAATCAACAACAACTCACGTTCTGGATGACCTGGTCCTCTATGGTTGCTGTGGCATATACCGTGCAGCCCCCATGGGACGATCCCTGGAGTCTTTTAGCCAGGGTAAGTCAACAACAACTCACGTTCTGGTCCTCAGTCATCTGCAGGTGGTTGCTGTGGCATATACCGTGCAGCCCCCCATGGGACGATCCCTGGAGTCGTTTAGCCAGGGTAAGTCAACAACAACAACTCACGTTGTGGATGACCAGGTCCTCTGTCATCTGTAGATGGTTGCTGTGGCATATACCGTGCAGCCCCCCATGGGACGATCCCTGGAGTCGCTTAGCCAGGGTAAGTCAACAACAACAACTCACGTTGTGGATGACCAGGTCCTCTGTCATCTGTAGATGGTTGCTGTGGCATATACCGTGCAGCCCCCCATGGGACGATCCCTGGAGTCGCTTAGCCAGGGTAAGTCAACAACAACAACTCACGTTCTGGATGACCTGGTCCTCAGTCATCTGCAGGTGGTTGCTGTGGCATATACCGTGCAGTCCCCCATGGGACGATCCCTGGAGTCGTTTAGCCAGGGTAAGTCAACAACGACTCACGTTCTGGATGGCCTGGTCCTCAGTCATCTGCAGGTGGTTGCTGTGGCATATACCGTGCAGTCCCCCATGGGACGATCCCTGGAGTCGTTTAGCCAGGGTAAGTCACAACAACAACTCACGTTCTGGATGACCTGGTCCTCTGTCATCTGCAGGTGGTTGCTGTGGCATATACCGTGCAGTCCCCCTCCCCCGTGGTGACCCCCATGCCCGTGCTGCGCCTCTGCCGGACTCCTGCCATACCATGCATCAAAGGGGTCAGTCTGGCTCTTTGTTTTAAGTTGCCCCATATTCACAGTGAACAATGTCATACCCATATATATATATATTTCAGAACATTATTATTTTGTTCATTTTACATAAGATGTTTACTTATTCTGGCTTAACTTTGTGCTGGTTTGCTTTTATTGTGGACTTTCAATCTGGTGCAAAGAGGACAACCTTTCTCTTGGAGAAGGTTTTCTAGCTCAGTTTGAATGTTCACTGTGGACATTCTTTGCAGGCCGATATGCAGACTGAAGAGTCTTTCACAAGACGAAACAGCTGTCTTTGCATAGGCACTGTCCCTCCCCCATTGGGAGAAAAAGTAAATCAGCACATTTTATTATTAATAAATTATATTAATAATTTTTTTTTTTTTTTTTTTTTAAAGTAACACAGAATATTTTATAACGTTAACTTGCTTCTGAAGTTCACAAATTCATATATTAGATACAGAAAAGTTTCATCAATTCGGCATTTCAAATGCAACAACTTTTTAGTCCTACAGAGTTGTGTGGAGTGGGAAGTTTGGCTTGTGCGGCTGTTATCTTTTTCTGTATTATTTGATTCATCTGTCCTGCACAGCTCACCATCTGATGGTGATCGTTGGTCTATAGGATTTATTTCTTAACTATATTTTTCCTCTTAGAGGACATCCTGACTGGCAGATCCCTAGGATGGCTTCCAACGTTTTGCCTCCACCATAGCATACTACTATTGTTATCCTTAATTTGGATATCACCTCAGTAGTTTGCCCTCTTTAGTCAGGTCTATTAGTTTTTTTGAAATTAAAATTTCAGAACAACTTGTTGATGAAGAATTGATCGTAAAGCCCTTTGGGCTCATTTGAGGTAAAGCGCTATATAAATGTACTATTATTATTATTATTATTATTATTATTATTATTATTATTACATTATTATTATTATTATTATTATTATTATTATTATTATTATTAT
>CM065702.1:5463593-5466093 GCA_017654935.2 Phymorhynchus buccinoides
TGGACTTGAAGTTCGTAAACAGATTTGTTTGTGCTATGAACAAACATATTAAGTGAGTGGGGAAGGGAGATTGTACGATAACTGTTTGGACAGTAAAGTTGGGACAGTTCCCCCTTCACCCTTCATCCAGTCCTCCCCTTTACCTCTAAGCTAATTCCCTCTTCACGGTGCTTGGTGCTTCCCCTTTAAAGACCCCGCACGTCACGTGTCACATTCCCTCTTATACTAGGAAGATTTCTTAACACGTCACGTGTCAAAATCACGGTTTTCAACTGTTTCCCCTCTTATAGCTGGTAAGGAATCTTAAGGAATCTTCCAAGCATAAGAGGGAACGTGACACGTGACGTGCGGGTCTTTAAAGACCCACCAGATCACGTGTCAAAATCACGGGTTTCACGTGTTTTCCCTCTTATAGCTGGTAAGAAATCTGATTTTGACCAGGTTTGACTCCCCTACAAATGCCCCCAATTCAAACCGAAACATCATTTTAAAGAGCAGCCTCAATTTGAAGTAGGTGACATCTGTATGTGGGTCACAGCTACCCAGAAAAACCAAGGGACTTAATCGTGATGGGTCAGTGTGTCTTTAAGCAGTCACCGAGGAAATATCTACCCCCCCCCCCCCCCCCCCCCCCCCCCCTCCTCAGTACCGAACTATCATCACTGCTCATGTCTGCTACCCCTTCTTTTTGCGGACACTCCAACCAACTGAACTGTGCTCACCTGAAACCAACGACAAAACCTGCAACCAAATCTTCTCATACCAGCAGAAGTCTACTACGACTCGAAACGTCTGTGTTTCCCTCTCCCAGGTACCTTTCCTTACCTTGTATATTAGTTTCTTACCTGTTGTTTTGGTTCCCATTGCTTTCATCTGATCCCAAGTTAGGACCTTGGACCTTCAAGGATAATCTCCATCTTTCAGCCAACGATCTTGAAAGGAACACTAAAATTCGATGGCTTGGAGTCAAAACGGACTATCTTTAGATAGTCCATTGACATATTATTGAACTTATTACGAAAACTAATAACTTGTATAAAAAAAAGAATGCAGAAATATAAAAAGCATAACCCCCTTTTTATATTTCTGCAGTCATTGTTTGATACAAGTTATAAATTTTTGCAATAAGTCCAATGGACTATCTAGAGATAGTCCGTTTTGACTCCAAGCCATCGTGTCTTTCCCGGCATTGTATTTGGTATTTGGTACTTTAGAGTCACAGAGGCGTCTCTGTGAAATTCGGGTTGCTCCCACCTGCTAAAATCTGCTTGATAAACTGCTTGTGTTTAAATCATTATGAAACACTTTCTGGTATAGGTCAAGATGTGCCAACCCCCTACATTTCTCGGTTAATCTCTGTCTCTCTCTCTCTCTCTGTCTGCCAGGGTCGCGCCACCCATTTTTTTTCCATGCGATTTTGTGTGACTGATAAGGAAGGAAAAGGGGGGGGGGGGGGGGGGGGGGTACATTTTGACCAAATGACAACTTTTTCGTTGCCACTGGGTTTAACGCGCGCTAAGTGCATGGGTGCACAGGACCTCGGTTTATCGTCTCATCCGAAAGACTCCACGTTCAGACCATAAGGCCTAGTGCAGAGTAAAAGGAAAAATACCCGGTACCCAGGTTTGAACTCGGGTTTATCATGCTCGAGGAGAACGCGTTACCTATGTGCCACTCTACACCGATACCAACAGAACCTTGTGAAACGATGTCCGTGCAGACGGGAAAACTATGGCTGACACAGATAACGCATTTTCTCGCAAATACACACAAGGCTAAAGAACGAGATTTCAGTCAAATTTCTCTTGACAACTCGCGGTGCATCGTTCGTCTGCTAAGCAGTCTGTCGACGGAAACAGGCGAAAGGGGGGAGAGTGTGTGTGTGTGAAATAGGTGTTGAGCGATGTTTCTCAAATGTAAAACCACTGCTTATGCGATCTATTTTGAGTATGGTCTTGCTGCTCACGGCAGTGTTTGGCAGCCGTTAGGACTTGTAAGGACCTCGACGTGAATGTAAACAATTATAAGCCCCCCCCCCCCCCCGTGGGAATACCGGGGGGGTGGGGGTGGGGGTGGGGTTCTTTTGTAAGTTCCCCCACATTCTGGAAGTTCTGTGCTTGTAACTTCCTCTAATCTGTCACTCTCTTTGACTCTGCCTTTTCCCCTTGCTTGCTGTCATCTACTATATTTCTGCCTAACCGGTCCATTCTCCTGCCTTTTTTGTTAAGAAACACTTTCAAAAAGATTTCTTCCAGCCGAAGTCGGACATGATGGGCCTAATTATTTCTTACTTAAGCGCATAACGGCAGCATGACGCTCCTGCGCTCTTAATTGACAGGAAACTGTCTGAGCGATCGAAGAAGAAGAAGAAGAAGTAAGGCCTTACTTGGAGATGACATACAAGGACTGGCAAGGCCCCTATGAACCCTGCAAAAGGTACAACAGTCACTCTTCTTTATTATTATTATGCTCTCCGAGGCTGTAATACAATGACACACGT
>CM065702.1:5468593-5476093 GCA_017654935.2 Phymorhynchus buccinoides
TTAGTCCTTCAATTATTCACCTCTTTCTGTTGCTCCTCCTTTTTTTCTGTTGCTCCTGTTAATCCTTCTGTTGCTCATACTTTCTTTGTTGCTCATGTTAATCCTTCTGTTGCTCATACTTTCTTTGTTGTTCCTGTTAATCCTTCGGTTGCTCCTCTTTTCTCCGTTGCTCCTGTTAATCCTTATGTTGCTCCTGTTAATCCTTCTATTGCTCCTCCTGTTAATCCTTCTGTGCTCCTGTTAATCCTTCTATTGCTCCTCCTTTCTCTGTTGCTGCTCCTGTTTCTGCTGCTCCTGTTTCTGCTGCTGATTCTGCCGCTCCTCCTCCTCCTGCCGCTGTTGCTGTTCCTTGCACTCTCGCCGCACGGCAACGACGCGAGGTCCGGGGCTTTCCTCCCACCGCTCCGAAGCCGCCGCCATCATGGACCTGGTCTCCTGCACGCCCCTGGTCCTCTCCTCGTTGTGGCAGGAGGAGGACGACCCCGAGGAAACCGTGGTGCACTTCTCGCTCCGGCTCCCACCCGCCGAAGGCTGCAGGCAGAAGAAGTCCGGGGAGGACTGGAAAGCGGATGGGAAAGCGCTGGAGCGGGCGTCGTCGCACCCCGCCTCCTCCTCTTCTTGATGGTGATGGTGGTGGTCTGGATCCACGTGGCGGCTGCCGCTGCTGCAAGGTTCTGTGCTGGTGGGGGAGTCGAAGTGCTGCTGCTGATGGTGATGTTGATGTTGCAGGAGGGTGGTGGTGGTGGTGGTGGTGGTGGTGGTGGTGGTAGTGCTGGTGGTAATTCGTGGTGAGCAGGGTCTGTGGTCCTGCTTGGAGTCCGGTTTGTACTTGTGGACCGAAGCTGGTGGTCACCAAGGAAGGAACAGAAAGAAAAGAGAAGAATGCAGGAAGGAAGAAAGGAAGAAAGAGAAAGAAAGAAAATAATCAGAAAACAAAGAATTATTGTTCATTCGGAGGTGCATACTGCGATGCCTTAGAGTCAGAACGGACTATCTCCAGATTCTGACAATCCATTGACTTATTATTGAACTTATTGCGAAAACTAATGACTTGTATTTAAAAAGACTGAAAATAATATCAAATGGGGATTATGCTATTTAGATTTCTGCAGTCTTTAAAAAAAAAAAAATACAGGTTATTAGTTTTTGCAAAAAGTTCTATAATAAATCTATGGACTAAATAAATAATAATGCTTATATAGCGCATAATCTTGCTAAGCATCTCAATGCGCTTTTCACTCACCATTCGTACAAACATTTCTAACAGACTGGTTCACGTATCCTCACCATACATCTCTATGAAAAGGAATACATTAGAGAATGCATTGCATATGAGCCTGTGACGAAAGGTCGTTGAGCTTATACCATGTGCATTTGTGAAGCAAATTAAACATTTTTATAAAACCTTTATGTTTTTTGTGTTGTTTATTGTGTTGAATGATAAAAGGAGAAATACATATGATAACATGTTTACAAGTTCGTGTTTAGATGTGCCTTTAAATGGAAGTGAAAGATTGATTACTCTGTGCTTTTTCACTTGCAACAAGGGAGCCACAATGCATGTCAAGTTTGCTGATCAATAAATAATTTTGAAAATAAAAAACAACCACTTTGGCTGATGTTATAAGACAATAGATATTTGAAAAAGTACCAGAGTCAATATTTATTTGAAGCATTAGCATTTTAGCGAAATTTTGGCAAAATGAAATACATCTGTCGGTCGTCACTTGTGTATTATAATCATAACACAACATACTAATACCTTCAACACCCACCCCACCCCAACCATCCCTAAGGCATCGAATGGTTGTCACTTTATTGCTGAATGGAATAACTGACAACATTGTGAATGGAAGCAAGACAGCAGTCCGTCCATATAAATGCGTGCACACAGTACATGAATGAATGAAAAAGTGTGTTTTACGTCCTCTCGGTCTGGAACAGACACATAATTATGGGACATTTGTAAATACAAAGATGGTGGGAACGATACTGGAGGCAATGCCCGGAGGCAGTGCAGCACCAGTAAAGTCCCGAATTTTTTAGCAAAGAATGAAAAATGGTGTTTTACGTCCTCTCGGTCTGGAACAGACACATATGGGACATTTGTAGATACAAAGATGGTGGGAACAATACTGGAGGCAATGCCCGGAGGCAGTGCAACACCAGTAAAGTCCCGATTTTTTAACAATACAGATAGGTGTAGAAGTAACCACGCCTCGGTTAAACCTCATCGGCTACAATCTAGAGCTGCTTAGTATAAGTTAAAGATACACATTGTGTGAAGGTGAAAATGATGTTTTACGTCCTCTCGGTCATAGACACATATGGGACATTTGTAAATACAAAGATGGTGGGAACAATACTGGCTGCAATGCCCGGAGGCAGTGCAACACCAGTAAAGTCCCGAGTTTTTAACAATATAGATAGGTGCAGCGGTAACCACGCCTCGGTTAAACCTCATCGGCTATGGTACCGCCACATTATTTATAATATTTATTATTGTTAAAGATACACATATAATGTGTCACGGCATAAATAAAGGTACATAAAACAAAACAACAACGATACAGAAGCTGAATCACAATACAGACTCACTTTACGGCCAAGCTGTTTCTTAAGTCCTGAAGCTTTACGACAAAACATCTCTCTTGAAATACTCTTTAAAATGTTCAGTTAAGTCGTTCACAAACAAGACAAACCAAAAAATAACAAGGAAATTAATATAGGTGTCGCCGCGGAGTGGCAAAGAGAGAGAGAGAGAGAGAGAGAGAGAGAGAGAGAGAGAGAGAGAGAAAGAGAGAGAGAGAGAGAGAGAAAAGAGAACGAACGAACGAACGAACGAAATTTTATTTATACAGGGTAATGAGATAAGTATACATACTTTTTTACACCCAGCCCTGTGGTAAACGAAAATATCGAAATAAACAACAATTACAAACAACAACATCCAATGAAAGAATATAATAAGAGAGAGAGAGAGAGAGAGAGAGAGAGAGAGAGAGAGAGAGAGAGAGAGAGAGAGAGAGAGAGAGAGAGAGGAGGGAGGGGGGGGGGGGGGGGGGACTGTCAAGCGAGACACACAGATAGGCCGAATTTAGTGTCAGGGTAGCTAACTCTTACCGTTACCGACGTGTTTGCCTTTACGGGGTTGGTCCCCTTGCATCTCTTCTCCAATGATGGGCAAATGATGCCGGCCCTTGCATCGGTGTAGAGGCCTGCCATTCAGTAAAACGTATTGTTTGTTCCATCTTATTTTTAGTCCCCGAGCCGAAGGTTCGGGGAGCTATTGTTTTTGTCTGGTCCGTCCGGTGTCCGTCCGTCCGTCCGGCGTGCCTCCGTCCGTCCGGCTATTCGTCCGTTTTTCTCAAAAACTATTCAGTCTATCATCATCAAATTTGGTATACTAGTTTGCCATGATGCAAGCTATCCACTGATGTATTTAGTTTTACATTAAGGTCAAGGTCGCGCCAGTTACGGGGTTCAAACCCCGAAACACATAATCGATAATATCTCGCGAAGTTTTGCATGTATTTTAATGCACTTTTTTTTTCACAACATTTCTTGATGAATGGTCTATAACACAGTTGTCATGAATGTTTCTGTGCGCGCGTGTGCGCATGATCGCGCGCGCTCAAATCACGGGTCCGAACCCCAATGCTATATATAAAAAAAACTATTCAGTTACGTGCTGTTTTGATGCGTTTTTATGTAGTTACGTGCTGTTTTGATGCGTTTTTATGTATGTGTACAGCCGACACATTCCGATTTCGGAGTACCTCGGCGATGCTGCGAGGGGACTTTGCAGCCGCTCGGCGTTGCACTTGTGTGTTCTTGTTGTTGACGTCGTCATCATCATCATCATCATCATCGTTGTCGTCATCATCATCATCATCATCATCGTCGTCGTCGTCCTACTCTTACTCATCATCATCGCCACCATCCTCCTCGTCGTCGTCGTCATCATCATAATCGTTGTCGTCGTCGTCGTCATCAACATCACCATAAGGTCATGATCATCATCCGTGACCATCATCACTCTCATCATCATCATCACTATCAACAGCAGCAGCAGCAGCAGCCGATCGCCAACAATACATCGTCACAATTATCATCAACTCATTTCAGTTTTCATCTGTTTACTTATCATCATCCTATCATCCTGAACATGATCATCGTAATATTCATCTTCGTCGTCAGCAACAAGAGCAAGAACGATAACAAACGGAGCAGTTGCCTAGTACTGTATTTGTAGCAACAGCAGCAGCAGCAGTAGTATAGTAGTAGTAGTAGTAGTAGTAGTAGTAGTAGTAGTAGTAGTAGTAGTAGTAGTAGTAGTAGTAGTAGTAGTAGTAGTAGTAGTAGTAGTAGTAGTAGTAGTAGTAGTAGTAGTAGTTAGTAGTACTAAATAGAGTTGAGAACCGGTTCAAAAATCCGAACCGGTTTTAAACCGATTTGTCCCTATTCGAACCGGTTTTACCGAACCGGTTTTTTTTAACCACTACTCGCATCACTAGTTTCACCTATGCAAACACATATTTATTTGTCAGAATATTCACACACACACACGCACGTACGCGCACACATACACACACAATAAAGAAACATGACTTATGACACACACACACACACACACACACACACTCAACTCAACACTCAGTCAAAGTCAAAGCCATGCACCACCACCAACTAGAAACAGCTACTGTTGGTTTACAGACACACAATCTGCGCTGAGAATCAGTGTTGTTTTTCGAAAAGAATGCGTTATTTCTAAGAAAAACTTACTTTCAGTTAGCAATAAAAAACCGGTTCACAGCAACTCGAACCGGTTTTTCGAACCGCACAAGTTTAGCACCGGTTTTTCGGTTCAAACCGGTTTTCCCCCCCACCTCTAGTACTAAAGCAGCAGCAGTATTCTCAGTAGTTGTACCACTAGTCCCACAAACCGCTATCCCACGATCTGATTGTGGGACCAGCGGTATGCGGATCCACTGCTATGTGGTACTACGTGTGGGACTAGCGGCATGTGGGAACAATGACTGAAAATCTAGCATAGCAAATTCGATATTCCCACATACTTTTGTTCCCGTGTACCATTATTCCCACATAAAACTAGTCCCACATAGCGTACCGCTATTCAATACCACAAAATGTGCGACTAAAAGTATATATGTATAGTATTATGGAATCTATAGCATGTTTCCATTCAAATTCATATCAGAATGGTGGGAATAGCAGTATGTGGGACAATAGTTGTACCACTATTATTAATTAATAATAATAATTGGCACTTTAAGTTTAATATAAACCGCACATATCTAGACAATTCTAGGGGAAGACGGAGTAAAAAGCGCATGGGCGGGTAAGAAGCCCACCCCAATTATCTCATGAAATAAAGAAAATTTGGTCAGTCAAATTTGCCCATGAGACGAATGCTAGACATTAACGCTCGTCTCATGGGCAAAATGAGGCTGAAATTTGCTTCATTTCATGAGATAATTGGGGTGGGCTTCTTACCCGCCCATGCGCTTTTTACCCCGTCTTCCCCATTTCATGTCGCCTTACAAAGAAATAAAACTACAAACATTCCCATTCACACACACACACACACACACACATACACACACACACACACACACACACACACAAAGCCGAAGAAGGGGAGAGGGTGGGAATGGGGTGACGCGGGTGTATGTGTGTGTGTGTGTGTGTCACACACACAAACACATACACACTGCACACATACTATTCCCACATACCGCTATTCCCACAATTGTGGCAACAAAGGGTAGGCATCCAAATTAATACCTACGTGGACAGATCTCCCACAGAGTCGTTTCTGGCTACTTCAGCACAGCCACAGGCGGAGGTTTCCAAGGTGGTGGACATATGGTCGTATCCTTCTCGGTGACTAGAGTGGTTGTTGTGAGAAAGCACGCCAATCGATCTGCTGTCCGGGGTACGAAGAGCCATTTCGTCCAATCCTCTCGACAATTCATGATCACCCATTGTTGATTTATTTTTCTTCAAGATTGTCTTGGCTTTGTGGCCCGAAGTTAACTTGAAAAACAAAGGTGGAACTGTTTTCAGACACGATCGTTTGGTTGTCTTCCGGGTAGTAGGAGCATTGGCGGATTTAAGATTAAATTACAGCAAAGTTTTTGGTTTGAGTTTCATGGATCCATTCTGGTGGAGGTAGAGGTTTTGGTGACTGCAAATTGATGACGAAATGATCAAATTATGACGTCAATAGGCACTGTAAGGTTTGGCGGAAGTTTTTTCTTTCATTCTAAAATCTATTCACACGTTGCATAGTTTGCGAATAATAGTTTATAGCCTTATAGGTGAAAAGCAAATATATTATTTCAGACAAAAATATTACCTAGATCTAGAAAAAATGAGAGAGAGAATGAAAACATTGTTGTTCGTGAATATATGCTTAGTGATCTCCCTTGTTCTGTTTCTAAATGCACTGGCATTAACGCCCTTGATTTCAGCAGACGACAATTTTCACAGGTATGGATTCTGAGCAACCACTCGAACCAGCAGACGTGACGATTCGACACACGGGTATTACTAAACAGGTATGGGCTGCACTGCAATATAATTTACATTTCCAAGAAGCCGGAAAACACCCCGTTTTTAATCGAGTTCCATTCACTGATTCAGCCTCATCGCCATTCATCATCATGACTTTTTTTCCTTCACAGTGGCTACGGGCACGGCGTTGTTGCAACACTCAGACCATGTTCAGGGATAGTAACTCTTCCTAGTCGATTTTTTTCGTCAACAATAGCATTTTCTTCGTATAGTTAGCGCATATTGGTAAGGGGGTAGGGTTAGTAGTTTTTGAAGACCCTTGCGCACAACATTGATTTTTGCGTCCCGTGATTGAGCCCCACCCAGGTAGCCTGGAGAATGTGAAATACGGGCCCGTACTCCTAGCCTCTGCCTTTTGTTTTTTGGACCATGCCTTTTTTTATGTCAATCATTCAATGAAGTAGACGGATGTGATTAAATTAAAACTAAAAGGTCTTACAGGAAGCAAACACGCTTTTATCGAATGATTATGACGAAATTTGTGTCGATAATTGTATTTTTTCACACTATTTGACTGTTAGTGTCAGATAGTGTAGATATACATACTAGGCTTCTCTTCTTTTTTTTCTTTCCACATACACATTTTCAAGGCGTTGTGTCATGCAAGTCACTACCTTGATTTTATTCTTAGGTTAGGCCTATGGTAGCCTAACCGTGTATAATAGGGTCCTAATATTTGTTTTTTATGTCAGAGGTGCGTGCGTGTGTGTGTGTGTGTGTGTGTGTGTGTGTGTGTGTGTGTGTGTGTGTGCGCGCGCGCGCACGTGTGTCAGTGTGTGCGTCATGTGTCGGTGTGTGCTCGTACACGTGTTCAATATTCACGCGTGATTTCTATTATCAATGTATGCATACATTGCAGGGCTCCCAATCATCCCGCAACTGAAACAAGGGGTCCCAGGA
>CM065702.1:5481093-5508593 GCA_017654935.2 Phymorhynchus buccinoides
TAAAGTCTAGCCTAGCTGAAGAAAATGCATTGACCTACTCGTTTTAAAATACGTTATTAATCCATTTAGAGACCATATTACAGATTATCCTTTATAAGATATGAAAGATAAGATGTTAGAGAAACACATAAATACCCATAACTCAAAACTTGACAAAAAATGATATTTTTGACTTTGCAAGCCTGTTGTGAGAAACTAGCCCAGCGACTTAATGTCCCTTTCGTGGTGCTGGGTCACATGTTATCAATTACTGCCATGCTGTGTTCCAGGTTCTCCGGTCATCCCTGTGCAGTTCCCCTCCACCAGTGGTCCTGGTCAGCCCCAGTGTGCTACAGATGTCACCGAAGATCCTCACGTATGTGGATTCAGGGCCGTATTGGGGGTTGGGGGGGGGGGGGGGTATAGGGGGGGGTTCTTGTTTCCGGACCCGCCACCCCTAACCCTCTGCCCCAAGCATGTACCTTATACAAGGATGAAAAGTGGTGAATATGACTCGATTTTTTGCCAAGGGGGATCTGGTTTCTGACACCCCCCCCCCCCCCCCCCCCCCCCCCCCCCCCCCTCTGCATGCTCCAAGCATGTCTTATCTATACAATTATGAAAAGTAGGAAAAATGACTCGATTTTTTGCCGAGGGGGTTCTGGTTTCCAACCCCCCCCCCCCTCCCCCTAGCCCTCTCTGCCCCAAGCATGTACCTTATACAAGGATTTAAAAGTAGGAAAAATGACTCGAGTTTTGCCAAGGGGGTTCTGGTTTCCATTTTTTTCCGGGGGCTTTGTGCCCTGGGCTCCCGAAAGGGCACTGCCCCATTAACCTGGAGCCTCTGCTGCTCCCTGGACCCCGGGCGGAACCCCCCCTCCCCCCCTTACGAATCACTTGGTCCGGCCCCGCCAGTTATTCGATTAATAAGACTTCAACTATCATGCGTAGTCAGGGCTCCCAGGGACCCCCATTTGGAGGTCTATGAAGCACTAAAATTCTCAAGGACCCTTTAAAAGAATGTGCAGGGGGTCCCAGGGATGCATTAGAAACATTCTTTTTAGCATTCGCAATGCCACTGGGACACTCTTTCCCGCCTCTAGAACCCTCTATGCTGTAAGTGAAGGAGTCCCTGTGACCCCTTGTGTTGTGGGACGATTGGGAGCCCTGGTAGTTCAAATGGCTGTTGGTTGACAGAAGCCTAGAGTTTTGGGCCAAAATAAAAGTGAGGGTGGGAGATGAGTGATTATATATGATTTCCTTCAGAAATTGATGGAAGATGGTTAATTAAGAAGTCTACATTGCCTTAGTATTAGTTATGTTGCATGCTTAGATCCAATGACAGAATGGAAGAATAGGCAAAGCCTAAATTCTTATCCTTGTAAAATAAAGAGTTTGAAGTACTGAACTCTCTCTCTCTCTCTCTCTCTCTCTCTCTCTCTCTCTCTCTCTCTCTCTCTCTCTCTCTCTCTCTCTCTCTCTCTCTCTCTCTCTCTCTCTCTCTCTCTCTCTCTCTCTCTCTCTCTCTCTCTCTCTCTCTCTCTCTCTCTCTCTCTCTCTCTCTCGCTCTCTCTCTCTCACACACTCACACACACGCACACACACACACACACACACACACTGCTTCTTTTTAATTTGTTGTTGGGCTTTAACAACGCTGTACATCTGTCGGTTTACCGGTACTTCGTTTGTCTTTTCTTCATTTCAGGATCCAGATGGCGGTGAAGCAAACGAACCTTCACTCTCTGACTACAACCCCGAGGCCTCGCAGTCCCTGTTCACTCCTGTTAGCTCCACGGTGCTGGAAGAATGGAACCCCCTGAGTGCAGACGACAACCACGATAGGACCACGGGGCCCTCCGTAAGGCCCAACGACGAGGATCATGTTCTATCGGGGATGTTCACTCCTACAGTAATGCAGGATTCGAACCCTCTGGCCCCGAGTGCAAGCGACAATACCCACGGGGCCACAGAGCCCTCATCAAAGTCTAGCGACGACGATCATGTTTTATCAGGGATGTTCACTCCACCAGTAATGCAGGATTCGAACACTCTGGCACTGAGTGCAAGCGACAATACCCACGGGGCCACGCTGTCCTGTGCTAGGGTCATTGACGACAGTCTCGTTCTCTCGCAGATGTTCGCTTCCAGTCATGGGTCGATTTTGGACGCACGAGGTTGGTTTGATGAATTGCCGTTGATTGTTTGATTATGTTGATTGTAATTTATTTATTTTAGCTGACAGCGTGAGGATGTGCCATGGGCAATGCATTTGCTCTTTAGAAACATTATTGCTTAGCCATCCAGCCCTATGCTCAAATGGCTTTTATCATTGGTTGACATTAGCCTGTAATAGGGGCCAACAGTAACATGACAGCTGTACAATAAATGCAGTTCTACAGTTACGGAAAATCATGGTACAGTTTAGTCTCTTGTGGAAGACTAGGACTCTCAAACGAGGGGGGGCTTGGCATCGGCTCTAGTGCTGCAGCCAAAGGGGTGGGCTGGCCTTTGGGGACATTTTCCAACGTTAGTCGTCCTGAAATAAAATCCCTTTGGCCGAGAGAGTGGGGATATACCCTGGGCAACAGGCTGGCATGCTGGCTGGTTGTTTTTGGTTTGAGTTTTGAAGGTGATGAGGGACTAGGGAGATAGGGGAGTGCTCAGTGAACGGACACAACAAACGGTGTTTGCATAGTTTGCTGTTTCATTATTATATGTAGGAAAGTCAAGATTAGTACATAAAACATGGCGCTAGAAAACTCACACACACACACTCTCTCTCTCTCTCTCTCTCTCTCCCCCCCCCTCTCTCTCTACTCTCTCTCTCTCTCTCTCTCTCTCTCTCTCTCTCTCTTCGCCCAAGACAGTCACTACACTCCCACCAAATGCAAAGACATTCACTGCCAAACACCCTGCCATGTGTTTTGTTTTGTAAGAGCTTGTGTCTCTTTTTTGTCCGTTAATGGAACACATGTACACTCGAACAAATAGTTAGTCCCCTCTTGTCGGTTGAGATGCAACGGACAGCCAAGACTGTCAAACAATACACGGCACTAGAAGAGTTATCTACATTACATACATTGATTTATCTACCAATGTTGTCTAAACATGTTGAATTGGTATGCATTCATCACCCATCACCCCACATACCCATACCCACCACCACCACCACTGAACCACACTCCCAATCACGGTGTTTTTTAAATTACCGAGGATTAGCATGTGTGTAGCGTAGGAGTTACACCGTCTCTCTCTCTCATCTCTCTCTCTCTCTCTCTCTCTCTCTCTCTCTCTCTCTCTCTCTCTCTCTCTCTCTCTCTCTCTCTCTCTCTCTCTCTCTCTCTCTCTCTCTCTCTCTCTCTCTCTCTCTCTCTCTCTCTCTCTCTCTCTCTCTCTCTCTCTCTCTCTCTCTCTCTCTCTCTCTCTCTCTCTCTCACTCACGGCGTGCACACGCACACACACACACACACGCACGCCCACACACACACACACACAACACACACACACACACACACACACACACACACACACACACACACACACACTCTCTCTCTCTCTCTCTCTCTCTCTCTCTCTCTCTCTCTCTCTCTCTCTCTTACTTATTCCCTCATATACCCCCCCACCCCCACATTCTCACTCACCTCTCCACCCCACCCCCACCCCCGCACGCACACATAATCACCAACCCACACATCATAGCCCTTTCCCAATACATTCCAGACGAAGCAGCCAGGGAAAGAGAGGAATCAGCCCTGCATTGCACCATCAGCACGCTGTGTCGACGACTGGTGGCCACAGTGCAGGAGGAGGATGACACACTCTGCCCAATGCCAGCCTCAAACCAGCCCACCTCTGGCACCACGGAGTCTGAGGGACTTGTCCTGACAAACGATTTGCTGGAACAATCACGACGTATGGATTTTGAACAAGTTCTGATGAAAGAATCGCTGGAACAATCACGAAGTGTGGACTCTGAACAAGTTCTGATGAAAGAATCGCTGGAACAATCTCGAATTATGGATTTTGAAGAAGTTCTGATGAAAGAATCGCTGGAACAATCACGAAGTGTGGACTCTGAACAAGTTCTGATGAATGAATCAAAGAAACAATCTCGAAGTATAGATTTTGAACAAATTCTGATGAAAGAATCAAAGAAACAAACACGAAGTATTGAATCTGAACAAGCTCCGATGAAAGAATCACTGGAAAATTCTCTTCCCACGACAGACACCTCCGTCTGGAATGATTCCACGCAGAAAATGCCCTATTCTGCTAAAATCCATCGAGAATCCGTTACTGACAATATTGTCACAGATAGTCCTGAACATTGCGAGGAGAACAATTCCATCTTGAGCGGAACTAAAGCATGTCCTTACAGCGGAGGAGCTAAGGTATTTCCCAGCGTGAGTTCCAGCGCTCATTTGGAAGATGGACAGAATGGAAACGAAGACAATGATGTTGTCACCAGTGAAGACGTTGCTTCCGTGAAAGCAAACGGCCATGTTTTGTCGTTGAGTACCAAAAACCTTCATTCAACAAATGTTGATGAAAACCCGAGCGTAGAGCAGACACTGTCTGAAAGTAAAACTGTTGAAAATGTGTGCGAGGACAAGCGTGAAGGTGTTCAAAATAATGTGGATGACAGTCAAAGAAATAAATCGTCGGTTCTTAACAAAGTCTTTCTGGACACTGGACGTACTGAAGAACAGATCGGAGAGAGGGCACTTGGCGAAATATTTATTGATCAGAATCCGACTACCGGCAGTCCAAAACAGTTTGGCGAAAGCATAGCAGATAAACCAGTCAGTGACGAAATCGCCTTAAAAAGTTTATTATATGTGTCCACTTCAAACTGTTCCCCTACCCTCTCAGCCGATGATTCGTGCGCAAAGCGTTCCGCAAAGAAATTCAAAGTTCCCTACGCTTTCAATCAGTCAGGAAACAACAACAACAACGACAACAGCAGCGTGGAGCTGACTGATACACAGCCAGCTGATCAACAGCACACAGGAAACAACAACAACGACAACAGCAGCGTGGAGCTGACTGATATACAGCCAGCTGATCAACAACACAATGGACCTCGCATTCCTGATGTAGAAACCGCAATCAACGAAACGTCTCTTCCCACCGAAGGCATGCCGGTTTCTCACTTGGGAAATACCAAATTGGAAACGAGCAAGAATGCCTCGATCAGCAAGAACAACACTTGTTTTCAAGGTTCTGCAACATTTGATAAAACTTGTGTTCCAGCACAGAACTTCCAAAGGACTTCATTAAGTGAGGAAGTAAACGAAAAAGAGGTTGAAAGAGTGGGAAATGTTCCGAAGCAGAAAAACAACGACAATGCCACCTATGCAGAAAGCAAAGGCCTTTCAGAGAATGAACTGGCGAAGAGTTCTCAAAGGAACAGGACTTCTCAATCACAGCATTCGGAATGCAGTCCATCGTCTGCTCAGGTTGGTAAAAAACATGATAATGTATTGGTTACTAATCTAGTTGGAGAGAGAGAGAGAGAGAGAGAGAGAGAGAGAGAGAGAGAGAGAGAGAGAGAGAGAGAGAGAGAGAGACAGAGACAGAGAGAGAGAGAGACAGAGACAGAGAGAATTGAGAGACAGAGACACATAGAGAGAGAGAGAGAGAGAGAGAGAGAGAGAGACCAATGAACAATGATTTAATGAACTGGGTCATCTGCCCATGTCGAACGGAGAAGAGAGAGAGAGAGAGAGAGAGTTAGTTGAGGCTGGGGCAGTGGGTGGATGCCTCGTGCCTCCATACGGGGAGCTGAACGACCCCGCCCGATCCACGAGTCTCTCGCCGTGGGGATACCAGGGGGTCTTTTGTAAAAATAGTTCCCCCACCTTCTGGAAGTTCTGTGCTTGAAACTTCTCCTAATCTGCCACTCTCTTTGACTCTGCCTTTTCCCTTTGCTTTCTATCATCTACTATCTTTCTGACTTATTGGCCCATTCTCCTGCCTTTAAAAAAAAATATTCCCAATAATGTTTCTCCTTTGAGCTCCTCCGAAATCGGAATGTGTCGGCTGTACGCAGCGGGGAGACCAGTGAAAACTGAAAACCTGACACATACTTACCTTACCCATTATGGCCATATGGCCTGGGAACGCAAAAGAAGAAGAAGACTATAATAGGCTACAACAACTTTCTTTCAACACAGAATTCTGTTTTTCCTAATCTAAATAGGCATACATGTCTTGCTTTTAACAACATGAAGAACAGCTGGTTTCTCTTTTTCTTAGGCCGGGTTCACATTAAACGCGTAAGTTCCGTACGGAAAACTGTAAATAAGTGGAAGAAAGAAGGATACAAGTTTACGCATATAGAAGAAATTCGGACACATGCGCAAATCTTTGCCCTTCTTTGTTTCACTTATGTGTGGATTGCGCACGGGTTTCTGCACGGAATATCCGCTTATGTGTGTACACGGCGTTACTCTTTCTTATGACGTTCAATATTTTATTCCAGTTGCATGTTATTTTTAACGTGTTCATGTGTTTTCGTGCGCACGTGCTGATATTTATTGAAGACGTCATCTAAAGAGCAGAAGACAGACGATAGCTTCCAGCCCGTTTTACTGGAAGTGCAGACCATCAGCTCCTCTGTCCAAAGCCAAGCCAACATAGTATGTCAACTATGCATGTTGTTAACCCTTTCACCGCCAACCATATTTCAACCAAAAATGTCCATTACATTTACCTGGGTAGAGAACAAAATCCATCTGCAGTAGGCCTATTGTGGATTCTTCTGTGATAGAAATAAAATAAGGTTTATCCTTACTTCCCAAAACTGAGACAATAGGGTCTTTGGGTTATAATAGACCCCGATTTGATGCCTTTTAGTGACACAGGTGCTAAATCACTGTGGTGCTAAAATGCGACTTGGGCGGTGAAAGGGTTAAAGGTCATTGTTCCCTAGATTATAAAGATGTGTTGGGGATGGAGAGGGTTAGGGTGGCTGATGGTGGTCATTTTGGAAGCACATGTTTCACAATCTTTTGTTTCTTTTTTGGGGGGTGGTGGTGGTGGTGGTGTTGGGGTGGGGTGGGGTGGGGCAGAGATGCAGATTTTCCGGGTTTTTTTTTCAATCTTGCTTCTCTTACTGCTGATTGAGCTCTATCGTTTTCAATAGTTAATGTTAATTGTAATCCATTTAAACAATTAAAAACATGCATTCGCTAATAGTAGAATACAAAAGCAAGACTGAAAAAAACCCGAAATGCATCAAGACATTGTACTAATAACTCGAACAAAATCCTTTTGTTTAGATACAGCATCTGAAAAGAAAACTTTCCCTTGTCTCTAGATAGAGAGAACTTTAAAGTACAAAAAAGAGCTCACTTAAGGTCGAAATATATACGTTGCTATTTTTCCATTCTTTCCCTATGGCAACACAGTGATAGGCCAGTAACAATTATTACTAGAGTTTCATTGTGTTGCCATGGAGAAAGAGTGAACAACTAACAACGCGTATGTTTTCGACCTTTAGGTTTCAACGTTCTTTTTCTTCTTCTTCTTCTTCTTCTTCTTCTTCGATCGCTCAGACAGCTTCCTGTCAATTATGAGCTCAGATGCGTCTCGCTGCCGTTATGCGCCTAGCTAATAAATAGTTAGGCTCAGCAAGTCCGACTTCGGCTGGAGGAAATCGTTTTGAAAGTGTTTCTTGAAAGAAGCCAGGAGAATGGACCGGTAAGGCAGAAAGATAGTAGATGACAGTAAGCAAATGGAAAAGGCATAATGAAAGACAATGACAGATTAGAGGAAGTTACAAGCACATAACTTCCAGAAGGTGGGGAGCTATTTGTGCAAAAGATCCCCCCGGTATCCCCACGGGGGCGTTTCAACGTTCTAATCTCACTGTTAAAAACTTATTTAATCTATTCTTCTCTGACATCTGTTTGTCGATGTATTTGAATCATGGTAACCGCAAAACTAGGGGTCCCAGGGACTCCTTCACTTACAGTATAGAGGGTCCTAGAGGCAGGATAGAGGGTCCCAGTGACATTGCGAATGCTAAAAAGAATGTTTCTAGTGCATCCCTGGGACCCCCTGCACATTCTGTTAGAGGGTCCTCTACAATTCTAGTACTTCATAGACCCCCAAATGGGGGTCCCTGGGAGCCCTGATGACATACCGAAACACGGTGCAAACATCCGCCAAAGTTGCCTGTGTGTGTGTGTGTGTGTGTGTGTGTGTGTGTGTGTGTGTGTGTGCGTGTGCGTGTGCGTGTGTGTGCGCGCGCACATATGTGTATACCTCTGCTAGATATAGTAGGTCTACTATTATATTGCTTTTTTGTTTCAGGGACACGATCAAGAGTTGACTTTGTTGAAACAACTTCACCAAGCCTACAAGAAAGCATCGACTCTAGCTTCGGATTTGTCTACAGAACAAATAGGTAGGGAGGAAAATAGAGGTTTGTTGATGTGTGTGTGTGTGTGTGTGTGTGTGTGTGTGTGTGTGTGTGTGTGTGTGTGTGTATCTCTGTGTGTGTGTGTGTGCGTGTGTGTGTGTGTGTGTGTGTGTGTGTGTGTGTGTGTATCTCTGTGTGTGTGTCTGTGTGCGTGTGTTTGTGTGTGTATCACAGTGTGTGTGTTTGTGCGTGTGCGTGTTTATATGTGAGGTAGAGGTATCCTCAAACGGACATATACTTTGAGGAAAAGGCCTGGACAAAGGAGGTTGATGAAAAGGAAGAGGACAGTGGGGCTGGGGTGGGAAAGAAGGATGTATGTATGTGTGAGAGTTATATGTGTGAGTGTGTGTATGTGTGTATGTGAACAAATGTGTGTGCTAATTGTAAGTATGTTTGAACAATGTGTGTGTGTGCGTGTGTGTATCACAGTATGTGTGTGTGTGTGCGCGTGTGTGTGTGAACAAATGTGCGTTAGCTGTAAGTGTGTGTGAACAATGTGTGTATGTGCGTCATAAGTGTATGGAAATAATCTGTGCATGCGCGAGCGCGCACACACGCACGCGCATGCACAGCCTTTACAGCCGCAGTATGCCCCAATTTCCATGCCGTTCTCCACTCCACAGCCGCTTTGACGGACACAGCCGAAGCGGTCATCCGGGACCTCAACAAGGGGCAACAACAAGAGAAGGCCACTCTGGCGGAGCGGGTGACGCGCGGGAAGATGACGTCATCGGAGAAGTGGGTCACTAAGCAACGGCTTCAGCAGCTGACTGTGCGCTGCTCCAGCATGCGGGCCGTGGTTCACGTGCACAGAGAGCTGAAACGGTCAGCATTGCTGTGGTTGTAGTAGGATTCCCCCCCCCCCGTGGGGATACCGGGGGTCTTTCGTACAAATAATCCCCCCCCCCCCCCCACCTTCTGGAAGTTCTGTGCTTGTAACTTCCTCTAACCTTTTTTGATTGTATAAGATAATGTATGTTGTATTTGTATTAAATATGTAAAGCGCTTAGAGCCCTAAATCAGAGAATAGGCGCTATATAAATAATAATAATAATTATTATTATTATTATTATTAATCTGTCACTCTCTTTGACTCTGCCTTTTCCCTTTGCTTACTGTCATCTGCTATCTTTCTATCCTACTGACCCCAGTCCATTCTCCTGCCTTTTTTCTATAAATTCTTACAAAGATTTCTTCCAGCCGAAGTCGGACATGCTGGGCCTAACTATTTCTTAGTTAGGCGCATAACCGCAGCATGACGCATCTACGCTCATGTGACAGGAAACTGTCGGAGCGAACGAAGAAGAAGAAGTAGTAGGCAGGGGCGGACCATATGATTCGTAAGGGGGGGGGGGGGGGAGGGGTCCAGGGAGCTGCATAGGTCCTGGGTTAAGGTGTAGTGGCCTTGCTTAGGGCCCAGGGGGCTAAGCCTCCAGAACATTTTGCAATTTATTGATCATTAAAGCAGACATTGAGCCATTTTCTTACTTTGTGCCCTAGTATAAGGTATAAGGTACATGTTTGGGGTAAAGGGGGGTTTCCGGAAACCCTGGAACCCACCCCCTCCCCGATCCGCCCCTGGTATGCCTAGTAGTTGGTTTTCTTTTAGGACGTGTGCTCATTTAACGGATATATGTGGAAGCCCACCCTCATGAAATATCTGGAAGTAATAAACATGAAGGATTCTTCCTTCTTTGTTCAGAAATATGAGGGTATTGTAATCGGGATTGCTTAACAATTTCTTCAGTTTTGATCATTAGTATATCAAGCTGTTTGAGTGCAGTCTCCGTCTAGTCAGTCGATTGTGTATTGTAAGTTTTAAGGAGCGCGGTATTAGCTTTGAGCTTGATGCTGCTCTGAATGTCTTCCTTTGTGACTACTTCTGTTTCCAATTGAACTGAATAAAAATTCGTTTAAGCCACATATACGTGGAAACCATTCTGCCTCTTCCGCACGGAAACCCATTTGGTATTTTCTGCGTGTGTTAGTACACGCCCTTACTCACATGGTTCTTTGTTATGCCTGTCATCTGCCTAACTTTGGGACAATACTAAAATGACAACAAAACCTGACATGGAAAAGCGTTGTACAGGTTCAATCTTTTTGTTTGTAAGAACCAATGCTGGGAAAAGTACTGAAAGCAAACTTAGCTGTAATTAGGCTATGTGCAGAGTTCCTTGTATCAAGCGTGTAATACAAATATAGATAATCAGATTTTTGTTTCAAATGCGGTTTTTGTTTTATGTTTCGCCTTATGTATTACATGTACTTGGAAACTGTCTCTAAATGTTGCATGACTGATATGAGAGAGATGTGTAATGATGAGAAGAAAACAATTCACAGAGATAAATCTGTGACTAGAATATACCAAAATATAAACAAATGCCAGTTATGCATGTCCAGTAAACGGCAAACGCTGCCCCAAGATTATGCACACAGTAATACTTACAAGTACTTCGAGCTTACATAAAATACACTATTTTGTTTTTTTCTATACCTTGAGCAGTAACGTGTTTATTTTCTCATGATGAACAGAGCTGCCAAAGACAAGCCAGCAGCAAGTGATTCACCAACTCGTTCAGCAGAGACTGGTGCCATCAGCAACAGGGCTTCTTGCAAGCTGACTGCAAGTTCCGGCGTTTTGTTGACCAGCATACAGGCATCAGAACCCAACATGCCGCAAAGAACAGCAAAGTCAGTTAAGCCAGGAACGGTGCAAGATGGATCTGCAAGCGAACTGGATAAACAAGGCAGAGACACTACTCTATTGCAGGCTTCGGGAAGAACCGGACCCTCAAAGAAACAGCAGAAGATGACAGAATGTGACAGGGGAAACGAGAAAGGGCAAAGCACAGTAAACGAAGACAAAACTGGTGTATCAAAATCTTCAGACGTTCAAGCCTCATTGTCGTTTGCTTACGATATACGTAAAGTGAGCGACAGGCAAGACCTTAGTAGTAAACGTGCTTTTGACACAAAAGGCTTGGACACGTCCGACAACAACAGCGAGATGTCACAATCCATTTTGGTGCCAAAACCGAAGACTCGGGCCACTCATAACGGATCGAAGCCAGAACACTCTCAGAACTCGGCTTCAGTGTTGAAAAAGCCACTGTTACTTTCAAAGTCTGGGCGTTGTTTGGAGACAAGCTCTACTTCTCAGAACACGTCGTTAAAAAGAAAAGGGTCATTACCGCCAGTTTCTATCGCTGCGAAGAGCACCTGCCCTACACATGTACTTCCCTCTCAAACCCAGAGTGATGAAGATACTGATAAAACGAGGCTGCAGTCTCAGCAAGCTCTTGTTACTGGACTCAACTGGACTTCAGAATCACCCAAAGAGAGAACCAGCTTAGTCCGACATACTTCTGAAGTTCACCGTAGCGATTCAACGGCTGTGGACACGAAGCTTCTCACGGGTCATTCACAGCAGATCAAGGCAACTGTGGAAGACCGTGGCTCTTGCCGTTTATCTCTTCCTGATACACAGGCGCCTGTCTCGGATACAGAGACTGCCGCTATTCTTGTTGATTCCGTGGCTCGATCTGCCAAGTCAAATATTCCAGAGCCTGCTCATGATGTAGATACAGACTGTGCACCCATGTCCCCAGGATCAACAGTAACCCCAGAGAATGACTCGGTGTCTTCTCAGTCCGGAGAAGAGTCACCATCTCTTCTGCTTTGTCAGGGACATGTACCTCCCGCACAGACAAGACAACATTGGACAGAACAAGGAAACGGCTTAACAAAAACATGCGGCTCTGGTTTCCTTGAAAATGGTTCTAAGAGAAAGGCCGAAGAGCCCAATCACAAAGGTTTGGAAAATGTGGGGAATGCTGCAGCCAAAGACACACCATTTGAAACGAGTTCAGTAGACAATACAACTACAGAGCTAGACAACTTGTCCACAAGAGTGACCAAGCGAACACGAAGTTCCAGTCAGTCCCAGGACTCTGTCAGCAACGCCTCTATGGAGATTGTTCATGTGTCGCCCAGAGCTAAATGCCGGAAGGTCAATCAAGATGCTGGGTCCGAGGCGCAACAATCGACTTCTGTATCTAAGCGCTCAGATTTGAACAAAGAGACTTCTGTTTTGTCTTCCAGACAAGTCAGTGACCATGCAGAGCATAAAGGCGACTTCTTAGCAATAACTTCACGGGACAAAGAAACATCTTTAGGTCAGGACGACTCCCACAGACACACCACAGAGAACACAAATCAAGTTGTAACGGTAGCTGAGGGTAAAATCCTAACGGTGACAAATTCTGTTCAGAACACTCAACAGAAAAACATTCTTCCCAGTATCTGCGATCAGAAGAAAAACAATGTTGTTAATATGGGATCATGTGTGACGAGTGGACCAACGATGCATGCCAAATCCACAACGCAAACTGATCAAAGGTCTGTCGTTGTTGGCAAACAATCCCTGATTTATCAAAATACTCTGTCAGATTTATCAGAAACCTCCGTGCATCAACCTGTGCTGCAGCATCAAGCCTTGAAACCCCAGCAGGCTAAGGTCATCATCGTCACAAGGAAACCACCACCGAATGTCCACACTGTCAACAGAACCCTTATCCCAAGGCAAACATTCCCAGCTCCGTCTAAAACCGCCTCTCCGTCCTCCTCCATGACCAGCATGACAGGCGTATTCCCCGTCTCCTCGCAGCAGATTCTTCACAACATGGCTGCTCAAAAGAAAGCGACAGATTTGGAAAAACCAGCCACAAGAGTGGACCAACAACAACCAGTTGGAGAGGCGAACTCTGCAAGAGCGAATTATTGCGTTATTGTCACAGCAGGTGTGCAAAAGAAATGGTTAGCAGCAAGCAAGGTGTGCGAGAAAGGTGGTGGTAGCAGTTTCATGGACATTGATATGAATGATGCTGCGAGGACGCCGCCATCTTGGCCTCAAGACTCGAAGCAGGCGTGTTCTGGATTGAAAGGGGCGAAGAAATTGTCTCAGGTAAGTTGTCTTTGTGTTTCTATTTACCAGAACATATATTCAGCAAATGTGTGTGTGTGTGTGTGTGTGTGTGTGTGTGTGTGTGTGTGTGTGTGTGTGTGTGTGTGTGTGTGTGTGTGTGTGTGTGTGTGTGTGTGTGTGTAAAAATATGTGACGTATGTATGCTTGTGTATGTTTTTGTTTTTACCAAATTTGTAAAGGTAAAGCTTTTTGTGTGACATTGTATTTGATATATGATGATGTTGGTGTAGTATTGAGTTTTGTGACATAGTATCACACAATGTCATGCTGCTTAATTAATGGGTTATTTGATTGATGTTTCCTTTAAAAGTCTTCTGTGTTTCCAAAGGGGTGACGGATGATTAAGCAATCACTGAATCAATTGTTGCATGTATGTATAAATGTGTGTGTGTGTGTGTGTGTGTGTGTGTGTGTGTGTGTGTGTGTGTGTGTGTGTGTGTGTGTGTGTGTGTGTGTGTGTGTGTGTGTGTGTGTGTGTGTGTGTGTGTGTCTGTGTGTGTGTGTGTGTGTGTGTGTGTGTGTGTGTGTGTGTGTGTGTGTGTGTGTGTGTGTGTGTGTGTGTGTGTGTGTGTGTGTGTGTGAACGTGTGTGTGCAATGTGTGTGTGTGTGTGTGTGTACGTATGTGTGTGTGTGCGTGCGTGCGTGCGTGCGTGTATATGTGTATGTGCGTATCTGTGCGCATGTTTACTGCAGGTTACTCTATTTGGTCAGCTGTTCCGAACGGGTGTGGTCAAGGCAGGACATCTCAACCTCTCCTTTAGCTTCGATGTGAGTCTTCGCACACATACACACACACGCGCGCACGCACACGCACACGCACGCACACACACACACACACACACACACACACACACACACACACACACATACTGAAAAAAGATGTTGGCAGAGCTGATAGGAGAGAGAGAGAGAGAGAGAGAGAGAGAGAGAGAGAGAGAGAGAGAGAGAGAGAGAGAAGTTAGAGAATGAAGCGAATGCTTCGTGTGTATAGCCTACTGTATGCCTTTGTGGTGATATGTGGGAGAAAGCATGCGCGCATGTGTGCGTATGTATTGTTTGTTGGTGTGAGTCTGTATGCATGTATTCGCACATGTGTATGCAAGCGTGCTCGTGTGTGTGTGCGTATATGTGCGCGTTTGTATGTGTGTGTGTGTGTGTGTGTGTGTGTGTGTGTGCGCGTGTATGTATGTATGTGTATGAGAGTATATATTATATGAGTGAGAGTGTGTGTGTGTGAGAGCATAATGTGCATATAATTATGCATGCGTTTGTAAGCGTGCACGCACATGCTGACTGTTATGTTACGCTCACGTGTCTCGCTGCATGCTCAGGGCAGTGAGAAGAGAGCCAGCATTCTGGCCAGTGGTCAAGCGCAGGACCAGTCGGGTCTGACCTTCACCTCTCCAGCCACCTGGTTCAGGGCCGTCACTGGACAGTCCCAGGGCAAGGCAGCCCCCGCCTACAAACAAGTCAGTGATGTTTCACCATAAAGTTAGGTTGAGCTAAGAGTTAGGTTGAGCTATTTCACTTGGTGTAAGCTATTGTGATGTTTTTAATTCTAGACGTGTCATGGTTTTACCTGCTAAGTTTTTTTAATTTACTAATTAAATTTTTAACAAAAGTATTTTAACATACAACTTTGATTTTGTTTTTACCTTGTGTTTTTATTCCTTTTTAATACGTGGTAAGATTCAACGTGGTGACCGCGCTGACATGGCCTTTGTTTTAATCTTAATCTTAGGTTGAGCTAACCAGAGGGCACTCACAGCAAGTTCTAGCTCCTCAGTGTAGATCATAGAACGCAATATCAACAAGAGTTCTTTCTTCCCACGTACCATCAGGGAATTGAACGTCCTGCCACCAGCAGCAGTTGAGGGCAGACTGACCACCGAGGGGTTCGAGACCAGAGTCTTGCAGCACCTCAGTGGACAACCTCCTGCTGCAGACGCCACGTCTGATGGCCCCACTCTGGGGTCATCGGACTAAATTAACGGCAGCCCACTCCCCCCCTTTCTACCCCCCCACCCCCCCACCACACACACACCGCTTCTCTCTCCCCCCCCCCCTTCCCTCTCCTTCTTATGCCACACACACCATACACACACACACACACACACACACACACACACACACACACACACACACACACACACACACATACATACATACATACATACATACACACACATATACACTGTCGTTCTTTCTCAGACACACATACATTCAAACTTACACGCACACGCACGCACGCACACGCACACACACACACACACACACACACACACACACACGCAAACACACACACACGTACGCACGCACACACACACACACACGCACGCACGCACACGCACACACACACACACACACACACACACACACACACACACACACACACGCATACACTGACGTTCTTTCTCACACACATTCAAACGCACAGACACTCTCTCTCACACACACACACACACACACACACACACACACACACACACACACACACACACACACACACACACACACACACACACACACACACACACACACACACACACATTTAACATTCTGCTTTGGTTAGTATGATGCCTTGTGAGTTATGTTGCCTTAATGAAACTGAGTTAGCCTTCTTCGATCGAGTCTATGAGTGTGAGAGTTGTTTTACCTGCAATTTCCCTTTTTAAAATATATAAACCTCATGCATATGTAGATGAGAACTATAACACGAATGCAATTACTTTCCCAAAGCAAGAAGCTACTTTATTAAAAAAAAATCGCTGTTCTAAGCCCCTTCAAAAATGTATTCTAATTCTTTTATTCGCGAGATATGTTTATGTTTTTAAAGTAAAGTCTGTCTTGGGACCAGCCTAAAATGTGGTGGACATTTCTGTCGCAGATCTTTTACCAAGGTCGTACCCTGGCGGACCTCAGTGAGGAAGCAAGGTCAAGGACGGAACCCCCTCCTCCTCTGAAGCACACCATCATCTCTTCAACCATGCCCCCACCCACCCCCTTCACCAGCACAGTGGTAAGCCAAACCAACGCTATTAATGTTAAACCCTCTCCCTCTACTCGGTGGGGGTGGGGGTGGGGGTGGGGTGGGGTGGGGTGGGGGTGCTCATATGTACAGACACCCATATTAGGGTGTTCGCATCTATTGCATTTTAGTGGGGTTTTTTGCTTTTTTGTATTGATCGATTGCAAGACAAATTTCCTTGTTTTAATGATGGGACAATAAATGATTGATTGATTGATTGATTGATTGACTCTGCAACAGGCAACGACAGGCAGCCAAAATGATCCGTCGAAGATCCAGACAACCGCACAACAACAACGACAACAACAATACTGCGAAAGTTTCCCACAGCGACATAGTAACCCGAAAGACCTTCAACGGCTCAACCAAAAGGACCCGCACCATTACATCACCGAGACAGACCATCAACACAGAAGAAACGATCTTCAGAGATACAACGAGAAACTGCCAGCTTCTAACCACAACGTGGGGTGGGAGGAATCCCTTTCAACCCCCCGCCAGCAGACCCTAAACCCAGGATTACCTCTTCCCACGCCAGAGCCAACTCCTGCGGAAGCGTGCGGCAGAATTATTAAGGAGGGTCTCCTCGGCGGAGCCTCATCCTGCCGGTTGCTGGGTTCCCTGCGGAGGCTGAGGCTGGTGGAGGATCTGGAGGTGGTGTCCCACCACGCGTCCTGCGGTGGAGAGCTGCTCAGCTTCTGGTCGGCGGACTTCGCCCACATCACCATGTCGCCCTCCTTCTGGGCCGCTGTCGACCATTGGAATTGAGGAACTGTGTGTTTAGTGTGTTGTCTTTTCCTCTCTGATTCTTGTTGTTGGTGGTGTTGTTTTATTCTCGTTGTTGATGTTGTTCTTATTGTCGTTGCTGTTGTTACTGTTCTCATTGCTGTTGTTACTGTTCTCATTGCTGTTGTTGTTGCTGTTGTTATTTTTGCTACTGTTGTCGCTGCTGTTGTTACTGTTCTCATTGCTGTTGTTGTTGTTGCTGTTGTTCTTTTTGCTACTGTTGTCGCTGCTGTTGTTATTGTTCTCATTGCTGCTGTTGTTGTTGCTGTTGTTACTGTTCTCATTACTGTTGTCGCTGCTGTTGTTGTTGCTGTTCTTTTTGCTACTGTTGTCGCTGCTGTTGTTCTTGTTCTCTGTTGTTCTTGTTGTTGCTGTTATTCTTGTTGTTCCTGTTGTTCTTGATGTTGTTGTTGTTGCTGGCGTTGTTGTTGATAGTGTTGTTAGTAGTGTTGTTGCTGCTGGTGTTCTTGTTGCTGTTGTTTTTGTTGTTGCTGGTGTTCTTATTGTTGCTGTTGTTCTTGTTGTTGCTGTTGTTCTTGTTGCTGGTGCTACTGTTGTTCTTGTTGCTGTTGTTCTTGTTGTTTCTGTTGCTCTTGTTGCTGGTTTTGCTTCTTCTTTTTCTTGTGTTGGGTTTCGTTCTTCTGATCCTTGCTGAGTTTTTTTTATATTGTAGTCTATGTGAAAAGACACTGTTGATTTACAACATCTGAACAAAGAAATCAATTATGCCTCCCGAGGGCATTGCGTCTATTTTGATTACATTTACATGGTTTTAAATGACGAAAAATAATTCTGTGAAATGCCAAAAGGTATCATCAAACAAGAACTAGAGACATTTGATAGTGCCATTCGGCTTTTCGCAGAGATGACTGATGTATGTTTTGGCAATTAACATTAGTTGTTTTGTTTTTTGTTGTTGCTTTTTTAATCAAGAATTTGGTGGTTTTCTTTTTCTTTTTGCTGCTGTTCCTTTGTAGAGATGATTGTTAAGCCTACGGATGAAGTAAGTAATTATGAACATTGCAAAAAAATAAACATAGCCAAGCATAAGAGAAATGATGTCTGTAGAACTATAAAGAAAAGAGGCGAGCACGGAAGATGGGCAGGTTGCAACCAGAACTATCTGCGTTTTAAAATACATGAATACAACAGTTATTTGAATTTGTTTTTTGTTTATTTATTTAAGTCTGCTACTATAAAGAAATATAGAAAATAATATAGACTGTACAGACAAGCAAAATACGGAGAAGAATGACAATAGGAATCCAAGTAGGATCATACTTCAATCAATCAAATATAATACACACAGTGAAGGCAAGGCAAGGCAAATGTTTTATTTCATACCCACTTGGGGCACAGAAATATAAAACAAAGTACACACATAGTTAAACAATCGAACATCAAAACAGAGTGATGTCTATATTATGAAAAACAAGACAAATATACCTATACCATAATTATTACAAAAAACAAAACATGTGACATTTTGTCCATACAAATCATCGAAAACTGTGTTTATTGTTGTTGTAGTTGTTGAGTTTGTTTTCAATTGTTTCGCTTTAATCTTGTTGATTTGGATGCTGATTTGTGATTAATACAAAATAAAATACTGGTGTTATATTTTGCATTGAACAAGAAAACCAAAATTACGAGTGATGGAGCATTGAGAAGACGCTGTTGTTTGGTTTTTAACCTCATAAACATCCATCTGCACAGCAAACGGTGCATCTAAAAATACTTAAATGACTGTTTTGGGATCTATCTTCTCCCCATAATATCTCATCAGTTCACTTTCTACAGTATCTTTGCTGAACATATTTTCTTTCGTTTTCGTAGAGACCCTACTACCCCCTAAAATGCAGCAGAATCTTCAACGGATGAAGTTGGCTGCCTATAAGAAGAAAAAGAAAGAAAGATAGCAGGACAGTGTACAAGAAATTGTTTTTTTATGTTTTAAAAATTGTTTATTGGTTTTTATTTGCCAACAACGAACACATTACAAATAAATTCAGCATTGAAAACAACAAGAAGAAGGGGCTATAACTGTGCCAACTTATTTTGTACGAATTTCCATATGGCGGCTGCTGGCAAGCACGCGACTACAAACAGGCTGATATACATAATTAGATAATTATTTATTGCGTCTATGCGTGCGCAAGTGATGTGTGTGTGTGTGTGTGTGTGTTCGAAAGAGAGAGAGAGACACAGACAGATTGCTTCAAGGGAAGCTATACACTTTGTCAGCGTCGACAGTAGTTTTGAAATGTTTACATGGTTGTGTCCCTTGTACTATAATGCTCTCTCTCTCTACCTACCCCCCCCCTCTCTCTCTCTCTCTCTCTCTCTCTCTCTCTCTCTCTCTCTCTCTCTCTTCTTAGTCAATGTTTTTTCACACTGGTTGACGTTCGGGTAGGTACCGATTCGCCGTTTCCCATCTCGCCACATGCCCGGGAACGCCCCTTTTTGGTGATCAGATAAGAATGCTGTCGAGCAGGACTGGTGCAATTCGCCTTCTTCTTAGTGACATTTCGCCTTCTTTATTTCACGTTTACTGCAAGCAAGGAGACTAATATACTGCTGCAAGTTTTTTGTTGTTTTTAAATACGCAAAAAGTGAACGCATTCCGTTCAGCCGCTTTTTTATTTTTATTTTATCAAGACTGAAATTTCGCGAAGAAGAAGAGGAATTCCGTTCAGTCGCCTTTTTTTAATTATTTTTTTTATAGATAATCAAGATTGAAATTTCGCGATTTTCGGCCGTATTTCGCCGAAAATGTTATATAAAACACCACGTATTCTCTATAAATAGTCTTTCGGATGAGACGATAAACCGAGGTCCCGTGTGCCCAGTGGCAACGAAAAAATTGTCATTTGGTCAAAATTTACCCCCCCCCCCCCCCCCCTTTCCTTCCATCGCATGCACACACAAAAAAAATATTGGGTGGCGCTCCTCTGGCTAGGACGCGCTCTCCAGGTGGGAGCAACCCGAATTTCACAGATACGCCTCTGTGACTATAAAGTACCTAATAATAACAAAGGGAGAATCCTAATAGTGATAATGAAATAGTGTGTCGCCTAATAACTAGGACAAGGCGACAAACAAAGCTAAGTGACAAGTGTCATCACGTTGGTTGTCTGATCTGCTGCAGACGTGTGGTGCAAGTGTGTCAACAGGCAATGTCCTTGTCACGTGTCACTTATTTTACCGGCTTGCCTTTTTGGTGTTTATTTTATTGATTTGCTTCACTTGATTTTATTATTTTTACCTATTTATTATTCTTCATCTTCTTTTTCTTCTTTTCCTTTTTCTTCTTCTTCTTCTTCTTCTTCTTCTTCTTCTTCTTCTTCTTCTTCTTCTTCTTCTTCTTCTTCTTCTTCTTCTTCTTCTTCTTCTTCTTCTTCTTCTTCTTTCTTCTTCTTCTTCTTCTTCTTCTTCTTCTTCTTCTTTCTCTTCTTCTTCTTCTTCTTCTTCTTCTTCTTCTTCTTCTTCTTCTTCTTCTTCTTCTTCTTCTTCTTCTTCTTCTTCTTCTTCTTCTTCTTCTTCTTCTTCTTCTTCTTCTTCTTCTTCTTCTTCTTCTTCTTCTTCTTCTTCTTCTTCTTCTTCTTCTTCTTCTTCTTCTTCTTCTTCTTCTTCTTCTTCTTCTTCTTCTTCTTTCTTCTTCTTCTTCTTCTTCTTCTTCTTCTTCTTCTTCTTCTTCTTCTTCTTCTTCTTCTTCTTCTTCTTCTTCTTCTTCTTCTTCTTCTTCTTCTTCTTCTTCTTCTTCTTCTTCTTCTTCTTCTTCTTCTTCTTCTTCTTCTTCTTCTTCTTCTTCTTCTTCTTCTTCTTCTTCTTCTTCTTTCTTCTTCTTCTTCTTCTTCTTCTTCTTCTTCTTCTTCTTCTTCTTCTTCTTCTTCTTCTTCTTCTTCTTCTTCTTCTTCTTCTTCTTCTTCTTCTTCTTCTTCTTCTTCTTCTTCTTCTTCTTCTTCTTCTTCTTCTTCTTCTTCTTCTTCTTCTTCTTCTTCTTCTTCTTCTTCTTCTTCTTCTTCTTCTTCTTCTTCTTCTTTCTCTTCTTCTTCTTCTTCTTCTTCTTTTCCTTCTTCTTCTTTTCTTCTTGTGTAGAGACGAAACAAAGAATGCGCAGTCAAGTTTAGGGCGCTCCGCGCTGCGGGGGTATCTTCTTATTCTTCCTTTGCTCAGTTCCCTGTCAATTATGAGCCCAGATACGCCATGCTGTCGTTATGCGCCTAAGAAATTCATAGACCTAAGCATGCCCGTCTTCGGCTGGAGAAAATATTTGTACAAATTTATTGGGGGGAAAAAGCCAAAGGCAGGAGAATGGACCAATAAAACATTTGAATTCGTAATAGTAGATGACATCCAAAGCTCCTGGGAAAAGAACAGAGTCAAACAAAAGTGACAGTGGAGATTACAGGAATTTACAAGCACAGAACTTCCAGAAGGTGGGTTAACTATTTCTACGAAAGACCCCCCGGTATCCCCACGGGGGGCAAAGAGGTTATGTGTTGGGCTCTGTTTGTCTTGTCTGTTATGCCTTTCTTTTAATCAACGTCTTAACGTTTTTTGTAAAAACATGGGATCAAAATTAATGTTGTGGAGGTTCAGTGTTTACCTAAACATTCTTAGCGGTTTTGGAGTATTTGTCCTGGGACGGTATTCATGTCGAGATAGCATGAGACTTAGCATGATGTCTAACTTAGAAGCTCTTCCAAAACGTCCTATTAAATCCTATAGGACATTGGAAGAGCTTCTAAGTTAGCATCATGCTAAGTCTCATGCTATCTCAACGTGAATACCGTCCCAGATATTCAATTCCTTGCAGTTTAAAAAAAAAAAAATCGTGATTCGTTACTTTTTGTTTGTTTAATCATTAGGATATCCATTTATCAGGCTAAGACCCTTAAACTATTATTTCTCCCCATGGGGATACCGGGGAGTCTTTCGTAAAAATAGTTCCCCCACTTTATGGAAGTTCTGTGCTTGTAACTTCCTCTTGATTTTCATTCGCTTTGACTCTGCCTTTTCCCTTTTGCTTTCTATCATCTACCATCTTTCTGACTTATTGGCCCATTCTCCTGCCTTTTTTTTCTCAAAAAAACATCTTCCAATTTTTTAGCTCCTCCGAAATCGGAATGTGTCGGCTGTACGCAGCAATGTGTCGGCTGTGCGCAGCGGGGAGACCAGTGAAAACTAAAAACCGGACACATTCGTACCTTACCCATTATGGCCTTATGGCCTGGGAACGCAGAAGAAGAAGTAGAACCTATTATTTTGATGGGATTTTCTTAACAGTATTGCTTCTTTCTCAATTCCTTTAATTGATACAAATCGTTCAAATCAACTTAACTTTCTTTCAACATTTCAATTAGGATGTGGGTTGTATTTTTAGTTGTTATTGTTGTTGCTCTATGCTTACTCAGGAACGTGAAATAACATGAAATGAAATAGAAAATAAATAAATGAACGAATCTTCTTCTTCTTCTTCTTCTTTCTTTTTCGTCTTTCTTCTTCTTCTTCTTCTTCTTCTTCTTCTTCCTTCTTCTTCTTCTTCTTCTTCTTCTTCTTCTTTTCCTTCTTCTTCTTCTTCTTTCTTTCTTTCTTTCTTTCTTCTTCTTCTTCTTCTTCTTCTTCTTCTTCTTCTTCTTCTTCTTTTTCTTCTTCTTCTTCTTCTTCTTCTTCTTCTTCTTCTTCTTCTTCTTCTTCTTCTTCTTCTTCTTCTTCTTCTTCTCGCAATTCAATGAGTGAACGGATTAATTAATAAAAAGTGAACAGTTCCAAAAAAAAAGTAAAAGAAAAAATAGACGAAAGGGAAGAATAAGAAAACAAGTAATAAATGAACTCCCCCGTGGGGATACCTGTTTTTGTATATAGTTCCCCCACCTTCTAGAACTTCTGTGCTTGCATCTTCCTCTAATCTGTCACTCTCTTTGACTGCCTTTTCCCTTTGCTTACTGTCATCTACTTATCTTTCTGCCTTTCCTGTCCATTATCCTGCCTTTTAAAAAAAAAGTCTTTCGACAAGATTTCCTCCAGCCGAACTCGGACATGCTGGGCCCAATTATGTCTTACTTGGGAGCATAACGGCAGCATGACGCATCTGCGCTCAGAATGACAGGCAACTGTCTGAGCGATCGAAGAAGAAGAAGAAGAAGATAAATGAAAACGCAGGAACAAAGGAACCTCGTAGGACAGATAAAAATTTATAAAAGTAATATGTGGGAATAAATAATGAATTAGGCCGCGTAGGCCTACCCACATAAGTGGATAGGCCTAGTCCATGTGGAAACCCGTGCGCAATCCATAAATAAGTAAAACAAAGAAGGGGTAATATTTGCCCACGTGTCCGATTTTCCCCTATATGCGTAAACTTTTATCCTTCTTTCTTCCACTTATTTAGGGTCTTCCGTACGGAACTTAAGCGTCTAATGTGAACCCGGCCTAAAGCGTTCCAATTTGTTTTCCAATTATTCTATATATTAAGCATTTTACAGAATTAATAAATTAAAGAGAGAACTCTCTCCTAATCGAACCACGATTCAACCCGAAAGTTTGATCAAATTGAGATGCCTACGAGTCAAAATGGACTATCTCCGGAATGATGGTCCATTGACTTAGTATGGGGGCATTGCGAAAAATAGCAACGTGTATAAAATAACACTGAACAAAATACATGATGGGGAGCATGCTGTTTATCATTTGTCAGTCCTTTTTTATATAAAATTAAAAAAATACAAGTTATTATTTTTTGCAGTAATTGACAAAGTTATTATTTTTTGCAGTAATTTTCGAAATAATAATAATAAATAAAGCTTCTATAGCGCTCTTCGATGATAAAAAAAAAATCATCCTCAGAGCGCTTTACAAATAGTACGAGAGAAAACAATTAAGAACAAAAACATTACAAAACAGTATGAAGAAGTATAATAAAATAAAATAATTTAAAAAAAACATTTTTTAATGCTCACGCCGTTCATCCCCACCCACCACCCTTTTTCACATACACATTATAGACACCGTTTCAGAAAACATTTAAAAAAGAAGCATATAAAAATAATTATTTATAATAATTTAAAGTAGAAATCAAAATAATCCAGCCTGTCTTTTTTTCTATTGTGATACTAGTTTTTCCTATAAAAGAAGAAGAATTATGAGGACAAATCATAGCCTAATTTTGTGCAAAGAAAATCGATGTTAGATATGTTTAATTGTAATGCGTTCGTTGTTGGTAAATAAAAATCATTTAAAACCAATAAACAATTTTTAAAACAACATGAACAAAAGCAATTTATTCTTAACTGTCCTGCTCTTTCTCCTCAACGCTCCAGCACTCGTCAGTATTATATTTTGCATCAATCACAAATCAGCATCCAAATCAACACGTTTAAATCGAAAATGTGAAAACAAACGCAGCAGCAACAACAACTAACACCAGTTTCCCTTCACTGTGGGTATTTGATTGATTGAAGTATGATCCTGCTGGATTCCTACTGTCATTCTTCTCTGCATATTTCTTGTTTTGTGCAAAGAAAATCGATGTTAGCTATGTTCCCGCTAAATTATTTATAATAAACAATTTTTTTTTTAAAAAGGCTTGAATGATTAAAACAAAATCTCTGAACGAATGCCAAGGTTGTTCACTCTGCTTTTGCCCTGGAAATACCAGATTGTTTATGATATACAGTACCCGAAAATTCCGCCTGCCTTTTTGATTTATGAAGATAAATATTCCGTACATATTTTTGTGTGTGTGTGCAGGTCTTCATATCTATTTAGAAAATAAACGCAAAACACAGCATACAAATAGCAGAAATGCTCTCTCTCTCTCTCTCTCTCTCTCTCTCTCTCTCTCTCTCTCTCTCTCTCTCTCTCTCTCTCTCTCTCTCTCTCTCTCTCTCTCTCTCTCTCTCTCTCTCTCTCTCTCTCTCTCTCTCTCTCTCTCCCTTCATCATAGCCGACGTGGGACTCAGAGTAGAGGAGGGAGAGGTCGACTCAACACCGAGAGTTGTCGCCCTCTGCCGCCATAGTTTATCTCCCTTGATGAGCCTGACGACAGGCCCAAAGCCGGGCCTGATGTAGATGGCGACACCTAGACGTGGCCGAGCTGATATAAATAACAAGTCCCTGCAGTGACGGACAACTACTGAATGTAACCCACTGTTAGTTGTTGGAGGTGTAACACGCGTAGCTGTCATATTATACACAACGTTTTGTAGGCCCGAACCGGAACACGCTCCCAGACTGACTGTCCAATTGAGTGAGAGAAACAGGTTGTCGTTCTCGCTTTCTACTCAACAACTGAATGTAACCGAGTGAAAAATGTAGTAGTGCGGATCAGAACTGACAGATATGGGGGTTAGAATGCACTTCCGGTTCGAGACACGTCCTTCTGCATGACATTCATATTACTTTTTGTATTTAAAGAGGCAAGCTTTCCAGCTCAATATTTCAAGATGGTTGCTTGGTCTCTTGAATACTACTACGACATATAGAGCTGTTCACAGCTGTTTCCGGAGGAACATTTAGTTTATCCACATTTTCATAAGTTTTTTCAAGCCAACTTTAGTTTACCATAAGTAATGTTTCATAAATAGCAGTCAAGAATAATGTTCTAGTATGTGACTAAATTAGTTTTATTCAGTGGAAACTGCTAGATTTTCATGCACGGGCAATTTTATTTATGTTTGCGATACTAAGTCATATTAGCAGAACATTTTCTACTAAGCGTGTTGCATGATACTGCTCAACAAAAATAAGTTTGTACCATCAATCTGATGGGAGAAATAATAATGTTAAAAATACTGTTTACGAAAAATATGCAGTTTGTATCTAAGATTTAGTCTTTTAGCTAAACAGCTTGATTTTGTGTGGGACGGAACAGCTGTGTGTTACATACGTAACCCACAAGTAAGTGGGCCTAAGGTCACCCCCAGACTAGTCAGTCCAATAAGAGAAACGGGTAGTCATTTTCACTCTTTCCTTTACATTGGCCCATCGTATAGTAGACCCCCAGTGTAGCATAGGCCATCCACGACACTCCGCCATCCCACTCTGTTCTGGGCAGTTCGCTCAGTGCCATCCCAGTGATGTCGGCCCGTTGCTGCCCCATCTCACTCTGTTCTGGGCAGTTCGCTCAATGCCATCCCAGTGGGGTCGGCCCGTTGCTGCCCCGTCTCACTCTGTTCTGGGCAGTTCGCTCAATGCCATCCCAGTGGGGTCGGCCCGATGTTGCCCCGTCTCACTCTTTCCTCTATGTGTTCCCTGTTTTCATATGTCCCTTTCTCTATGTGTCCCCTTCTCTATGTGTCCCCGTCGTTATGTCCCCTTGCTCTATGACTGTGATCCCGTCTCTATGTGTTCCCTTCTCTATGTGTCCCCGTCGTTATGTCCCCTTGCTCTATGACTGTGATCCCGTCTCTATGTGTTCCCTTCTCTATGTCTCCCCATCTCTATATATAATTATATATTCCATGTGTCACCGTAATCGTGTCTCCGTTTTGTATTTGTCATATAGAGATGGGGGGCATAATATAAAGACGGACACGATGATGGGGACACATAGAGACGGGGGACATATAAGTAAAGGTGACATAATTATAGAGACGTGGACACACAGAGACAGGGACACAAAGTCATAGAGACATGACATATAGAGGCGGGGAACACATATATACAAGGACATATATACGCAACCACTTTAACATACATAACCCCCCACCCCCCCCCACCCACCCACCCACCCCGTCTAATATCACGAGAAGTTGATAGACGTTAAATGAAAGACACGTACACACATATAGAGACGTGGACACATAGAGACAGGGTCACAATGACGGGAAGACCTAGAGACAGAGACCTAGAGATGGGGATACATACAGACATGACATATATAGACGGGGGACACATTATATGCAAGGACATAGAGAAACGGACACATAGAGGCGGGGACGCATAGAGATGGGGACAGAGACAAGAATGGGCTGGGGCAACAACGTGATGCAACCATTCCAATTTTGTTTTTTAAAATTACGAAAGCAGTTGGTTCTCTGTTTCTCCAGTTCTGCCAGGGTGTACCGCCTCCAGCTGTTGCGAGGTCAGCCTCTCCTTCTGTTTCCGGACTTTCCCCATGGGTTCCTGGCGTGTGGTGCTGGAGGTATCCTGACAATTAGCCAACGGCCATTTAGCCAAATGTCCCCCCTGCAAATGTTGGCTAAAAGGCCGTTCGCTAAGTGTCCGTTGGATAAATGGCCGTTGGCAACCACTTTAACATGTTGGATAAATGGCCGTTGACTAA
>CM065702.1:5516093-5518593 GCA_017654935.2 Phymorhynchus buccinoides
TACGTCACAGTTTGCAAGTTCTATCACTTTGTAGCAACTGGTCACCCCTTATTTGTCTACAAAATGTTTGCAAGTCGCTGACTCGCATCCTGCGGTTTCAAGCTTCGACGCCATTGTTGCGTCGTCGCTATGGTATTTGACCGAGTAATGGAGGTAAGCAACTCTAATTTTCACGAAGTGCTCTCCCCTAGTTGTTTTTTCTCCGAAAGTCGTCTATTAAAAACATTGCGACATTGTTTCATTGTCTGCATTATACCTCTGATTTCCTCCTGGTCCTGTTTCCTGCCTTAAAACTATGTCCCCACATTGTGGGTGGGTGTGGGTGCGCGTGCGCGTGGGTGTGGGTGTGTGCGGACGTGTGCGTGCGCGTTGTGGCTGTGTGCATGTTTGTGATAGTTAATATTGTAGAAGCTTATTCATGATCTATGTATTTATTTAAATAAATTGTGAAGCGCCGTGAGCTCAAGAGAGAAAGAGCGCTCTGTAAATGTTAGCTATTATTATTATTATTATTATTACTGTGACAAGAAGTAAATCGTTTTCTGTTCCATTATATTAAATGTTAATATGTGTTGCTCTGGAGGCAGTTTCGTAAATGGAAATATTAAGTAAAATATGATAATCATATTATAACGTCAATTATAACTTCTTCTTTTTTTTGGTAACTAATATTGTAATACACTTGAATGGAAGACACGTGGTTAAAAAAGAAAACAAAGAAACAAATAAAACAAGTGCAACGCCGAGCGGCTGCAAAGTCCCCTCGCAATATCGCCGAGCTACTCCGAAATCGGAATGTGTCGGCTGTACACATACATAAAAACGCATCAAAACAGCACGTAACTACATAAAAAACGCATCAAAACAGCACGTAACTACATAAAAAACGCATCAAAACAGCACGTAACTGAATAGTTTTTTTATATATAGCCTTGGGGTTCGGACCCGTGATTTGAGCGCGCGCGATCATGCGCACACGAGCGCACAGAAAAATTCATGACAACTGTGTTATAGACCATTCATCAGGAAATGTGAAAAAAAACTGCATTAAAATACATGCAAAACTTCGCGAGATATTAGCGATTATGTGTTTTGGGGTTTGAACCCCGTAACTGGCGCGACCTTGACCTTAATGTAAAACTAATTACATCAGTGGATAGCTTGCATCTTGGCAAACTAGTATACCAAATTTGATGATGATAGACTGAATAGTTTTTGAGAAAAACGGACGAATAGCCTGACGGACACCGGACGGACGGACACCGGACGGACCAGACATAAACAATAGTTCCTGAACCTTCGGCTCGGGGAATAATAAGAAAGTTGAAAGGAAGAAAAAACTACGACAATTGTCTCAAACTTTGCAGGTATAATGTTTAGTATGTTCTTGTCATATAACACGAATAAACAAGATACAATCCCATACCATGTTCGAAAACAAGAGGAAATACCTATCCCACCCCCCATCTAAAATCAATATTTTGACCTCGATCAGAGACTAAAACCATGATAAGTCCCTTAACCCTTTCACTACCAAAGTCGCATTTTAGCACCACAGTGATAATAATACCTATGTCACTTAAAGGCATCAAATTGGGGTCTATTATCCAAAGACCCCATTGTCTTAGTTTTGGGAAGTAAGGATAGACCTTATTTTATATATGCCACGGAAGAATCCCCAATACCGCAGATGGATTTTGTTCTCTACCCAGGTAAATTTAATGGGCATTTTTAGCTGAAATATGGCTGGCGGTGAAAGGGTTAACAGTACCGACAATTGTCTGAAACATTGCAGAACAGAAAACAAAGAGAGAAAGAAAGAAAAGAAAGGGAGATTCGACAAACGGAGAAAAAAAAAGAACAACTTTTTAAAAAAAAACGACTGAAAAATCCCTTTCCTTGGATGAAATCAGAGGCCCTGGCATGTAATCAAGGGTGCGACTTACACAGCCAACACGGGTTGATTAAACTCCCAAAACGATTATATTGGCTGTTTAGCCTAATTTATATACTACTACCCGTGTTGACGAAGACAGTACTCATGGTTACAAGCCCGGATCATTGGCGGGTGCAGTAGACAGAGCGGTATTTAGAGACCCTGTAACAGCCCGCCTCCTTGCGGGTTCAAAGTCATGACTGTCTGCTGCTTCAATAAAATATGCAAAGGATGTCTCTTAAAAAATAAAAATAAAGAGTTTGTGAAAAGGGTTGGAAAGGGTAGAGAGAGAGAGATAGAGATATATATATATATATATATATATATATATATATATATATAGAGAGAGAGAGAGAGAGAGAGAGAGAGAGAGAGAGAGAGAGAGAGAGACTGAACACTGAACACTGAACACTGAACTGTTTTAATGTCATTGGCTTACATAGCTGAGAGAGAGAGAGAGAGAGAGAGAGAGAGAGAGAGAGAGAGAGAGAGAGAGAGAGAGAGAGAGACGAGGAGAAAGAGAGAGAGATTTGATTAGAGAAGAAGAGACCGACATAAATAGAA
>CM065702.1:5521093-5528593 GCA_017654935.2 Phymorhynchus buccinoides
CATACAGTACAGTTCATAACATGACACCTCCATCATTGCACACTATAGCACATAAGTCCACACAGTGCTGGAAACGTTGAGCCACTCTACTCTATTTATCGGATCCAGGCAACAACAAAACAGTTTAAAAAAAAAGAATAACATACACATACGAGTAAAAAAAGATACATAAAAATTGCCATATAGGCAAAAATATGCACTGCAGAATGGACAACAGGTGCCCACTCAAGTGCGCAAGGTCTCACGTGTGGACGCCGGTGAACAATAATAAAAAAAACCTGGCATGTCATAAATTGTCGATAGATCAAAGAAAAAATGAACATTCAAAAGATAGATTTGTAAGGAAAGATGAAAGAACAGATTGAAGATCCGGGGAGACAGAAATCGGACGAAATGGAAAACTGCAGATCTTGTCGGGAGACTTTATGGGGGGAAAGAGATAGTAAAAGACATGGTAGGCAGAAAAATAGGAAAGGTAAGAAAAAGGGGTGGGCACAGCTTGGTCGAGAACACCCCCGCCACGTGAAGGCTGGCTCACAGGGGCATTTGGTCCGCTGTCTCCCATGTTGTTAGGGTCTTGGGAGAGAGAGAGACCAAAAGAAGCAGGCCTGCTTTGCGTGCATAACCTGTCAGCAAGTCAAAAGCAACAAGGCGTGTGCTAGCTGTCACACGATTGTCAAACATGCTGGGTCCTCGGTAGAACACAGATGGACACCGAGCATTAGGCAGGTAAGGGAACGAAAGGTGGTTAAGCCATACCAACAGAAACTCAGACACTTTTTTAGTTATCTGATTGAACAGAAAAAACCAGTCTGATTGAACAGAAAACACGAGTCTGATTGAACAGAAAACACCAGTCTGATTGAACAGAAAACACCAGTCTGATTGAACAGAAAACACCAGTCTGATTGAACTAACAAAAATTCAGTCTGATTGAACTAAAAACACCAGTCTGATTGAACAGAAAACACCAGTCTGATTGAACAGAAAACACCAGTCTGATTGAACTAACAAAAATTCAGTCTGATTGAACTAAAAACACCAGTCTGATTGAACCAAAAAACAACCAGTCTGATTGAACTAAAAACATCAGTCTGATTGACCTAAAAACACCAGTCTGACTGAACAGAAAACACCAGTCTGATTGAACGAAAAACACCAGTCTGATTGAACTAAAAAATATCAGTCTGACTGACCTAAAACACCAGTCTGATTCAACCAAAATACCAGTCGAAGTCTGATTGAACAGGAAACACCAGTCTGATTGAACTAAAAAAAAACCCAGTCTGATTGAACTAAAAATATCAGTCTGATTGACCTAAAACACCAGTCGGATTGAACAAAGAACACCAGTCGGATTGAACTTAAAACACCAGCCCGATTGAACAGAAAACACCAGTCTGACTGAACAGAAAACATCAGTCTGATTGAACTAAGGACATCAGTCTGATTGAACTAAAAAACATCAGTCTGATTGCAATTAAAAACACCAGTCTGATTGAACTAAAATCATCAGTCTGACTGAACAGAAAACACCAGTCTGATTGAACTAAGGACATCAGTCTGATTGAACTAAAAAACACCAGTCTGATTGAAATTAAAAACACCAGTCTGATTGACCTAAAACATCAGTCTGATTGACCTGATATCATAATAATGTTCTACAGTACTGGGACATCGTGGGACAGCTTAGTCTTTTGTCGAAGACCATGATTCCCAAATGTCGTGGGCATTTGAACTGTCTTTAAGTGCTGCAGCTAAAGGGATTTGTTGAACTTTGGGAACTTTCCTCCAGCGACGCCAGCTGTCCTCAAATCTGTAATTCGGCGGAGAGAGTGAGGATGTCCCCTGGGCAAGACATTTCCACTATTAGCAAATTAGCCCTTCTGCTATCTGGCAGTCATTGTTGGAAACGACAGACCGCTATACAAAAGATAGCTTCTTAGCTTGGTGGTTGGTTCGTTCGGTTGTTGCATAGGTTGATTGGTTGGTAGGTTGTTTGGCGTGTTGATCTGGTGGTTGGTTGGTTCGGTTGTTGCATAGGTTGATTGGTTGGTAGGTTGTTTGGCGTGTTGATCTGGTGGTTGGTTGGTTCGGTTGTTGCATAGGTTGATTGGTTGGTAGGTTGTTTGGCGTGTTGATCTGGTGGTTGGTTGGTTCGGTTGTTGCATAGGTTGATTGGTTGGTAGGTTGTTTGGCGTGTTGATCTGGTGGTTGGTTGGTTCGGTTGTTGCATAGGTTGATTGGTTGGTAGGTTGTTTGGCGTGTTGATCTGGTGGTTGGTTGGTTCGGTTGTTGCATATAGGTTGATTGGTTGGTAGGTTGTTTGGCGTGTTGATCTGGTGGTTGGTTGGTTCGGTTGTTGCATAGGTTGATTCGTTGGTAGGTTGTTTGGCGGTGTTGATGTTGGTGGTGGGATGGTTGGTTCGGTTGTTGCATAGGTTGATTGGTTGGTAGGTTGTTTGGCGTGTTGATGTTGGTGGGATGGTTGTTGATTGGTTGGTAGGTTGTTTGGCGTGTTGATCTGGTGGTTGGTTGGTTCGGTTGTTGCATAGGTTGATTGGTTGGTAGGTTGTTTGGCGTGTTGATCTGGTGGTTGGTTGGTTCGGTTGTTGCATAGGTTGATTCGTTGGTAGGTTGTTTGGCGTGTTGATGTTGGTGGGATGGTTGGTTCGGTTGTTGCATAGGTTGATTGGTTGGTAGGTTGTTTGGCGTGTTGATCTGGTGGTTGGTTGTTTGGCGTGTTGGATTTTGGTGGGATGGTTGGTAGGTAGGCATAGAGCATTGAGCCGATGGATTGATCGGTATTTAAAGTGATATTTAAATGTAACTTCAGTTGATTGCTATTTCAATTAATTATCTAGATCGGGTCTTTCTTGGAATTGCAGTACCTCCAGGATCAATCCCCTATTTGTACAATTGTATGATTGTGCCCCATTATGTACTTGCACCAGGTCGGAAGACGTTAAACACAATCATTGGCTATATTTTCTCTTCAGTTGGTTGGGAAGTTGGCACTTGGACACACCCATACATGCGTGCACTTACACAGACATACAGCGACACACACACACACACACACACACACACACACACACACACACACACACACACACACACACACACACACACACACACACACACACACACACACACACACACACTCTAACTCAACCACGGAGTCGAACTGAATCCACTTTTATTTCATGTTCAAGAGGAATGTAACAGATATCCTTGTAGCAATTTCGCACAGAGCCTTTGACGCCGTCGTGGAGTCACAGAGAGCATAGGATATTATGTGTGTGGGGTGGGGTGGTGGGGGGTTCCCCCCCCCCTTTTCCCCTTCACTGATCCAAACCCACTCTTTTCTTCTCGTTCTTGCTCTGTTCAAACAGGAGTCTCTATAATCGTGCATGTATTTCTTGCCCAGAGTCTAAATAACAAAATAAAACAATTAATGGGGAAAAAAAAAGGAAATGAAAAATGAAAATACCTGGGAAACTTTTGATATTTTTTATCTACTCACAAATTCAGGCGAATATGAAAACTCGAGGGTTAGTTATATACCAGAACACACTATTATTTGTCTCTGGTGAAAGCCAGAAGGTACAATCATTCTTCTATGTTAAAGTCAGAACGTACTACCATTATTCTCTGGTGAAAGTCAGAAGGTACTATCATTCTTCTCTGGTGAAAGTCAGAAGGTACTATCATTCTTCTAGGTAAAAGTCAGAAGGTACAATCATTCTTCTATGTTAAAGTCAGAACGTACTACCATTATTCTCTGGTGAAAGTCAGAAGGTACTATCATTCTTCTAGGTAAAAGTCAGAAGGTACTATCATTCTTCTAGGTAAAAGTCAGAAGGTACTATCATTCTTCTAGGTAAAAGTCAGAAGGTACTATCATTCTTCTAGGTAAAAGTCAGAAGGTACTATCATTCTTCTAGGTAAAAGTCAGAAGGTACTATCATTCTTATGGGGTCAAAGCCTGAAGGTACTATCATTCTTTTCTGGTGAAAGCCAGAAGGTACTATCATTCTTCTGGGGTCAAAGCCAGAAGGTACTATCATTCTTCTCTAGTGAAAGTCAGACGGTACTATAATTCTTATCTGGTGAAAGTCAGAAGGTACTATCATTATTCTACGTAAAAGTCAGAAGGTACTATCATTCTTCTCAGGTGAAAGCCAGAAGGTACTATCATTCTTCTATGATGAAAGCCAGAAGGTACTATCATTCTTCTCAGGTGAAAGCCAGAAGGTACTATCATTCTTCTATGGTGAAAGCCAGAAGGTACTATCATTCTTCTCTGGTGAAAGCCAGAAGGTACTATCATTCTCCTCTGGTGAAAACCAGAAGGTACTATCATTCTTCTATGGTAAAAGTCAGAAGGTACTATCATTCTTCTATGGTAAAAGTCAGAAGGTACTATCATTCTTCTCTGGTGAAAGCCAGAAGGTACTATCATTCTTTTCTGGTGAAAGCCAGAAGGTACAATCATTCTCCTCTGGTCAAAACCAGAAGGTACTATCATTCTTCTATGTAAAAGTCAGAAGGTACTATCATTCTTCTATGTAAAAGTCAGAAGGTACTATCATTCTTCTCTGGTGAAAGCCAGAAGGTACTATCATTCTTTTCTGGTTCAGAAGGTACTATCATTCGTTCTCTGGTGAAAGCCAGAAGGTACTCATTCTTCTCTGGTGAAAGCCACTTCTTCTCTGGTGAAAGCCAGAAGGTACTATCATTCTTCTCTGGTGAAAGCCAGAAGGTACTATCATTCTTCTCTGGTGAAAGCCAGAAGGTACTATCATTCTTCTCTGGTGAAAGTCAGAAGGTACTATCATTCTTCTCTGGTGAAAGCCAGAAGGTACTATCATTCTTCTCTGGTGAAAGCCAGAAGGTACTATCATTCTTCTCTGGTGAAAGCCAGAAGGTACTATCATTCTTCTCTGGTGAAAGCCAGAAGGTACTATCATTCTTCTCTGGTGAAAGTCAGAAGGTACTATCATTCTTCTCTGGTGAAAGCCAGAAGGTACTATCATTCTTCTCTGGTGAAAGCCAGAAGGTACTATCATTCTTCTCTGGTGAAAGCCAGAAGGTACTATCATTCTTCTATGGTGAAAGTCAGAAGGTACTATCATTCTTCTCTGGTGAAAGTCAGAAGGTACTATCATTCTTCTCTGGTGAAAGCCAGAAGGTACTATCATTCTTCTCTGGTGAAAGTCAGAAGGTACTATCATTCTTCTCTGGTGAAAGCCAGAAGGTACTATCTATGGTGAAAGCCAGAAGGTACTATTCTTCTCTGGTGAAAGTCAGAAGGTACTATCATTCTTCTCTGGTGAAAGCCAGAAGGCACTATTTCACAAAATGAATTAAAAAAAGAATGATAGTACCATCTGGCGTTCACCAGAGAAGAATGATAGTACCTTCTGACTTTCACCAGAGAAGAATGATACAACTCTCTGGCATTCCCCCCCCCCCCCCCCCCTCCCTTTTTTTTCGGTTTTCTACCATGGCCTCTTAGCTCTTCCACAACATGGCATCAAAAATGGCTGTGTCCTTTGCATCTCACGTACAGACTGTTTTTAATAAAGCGCTTCACATAATATAAATTCCCCCATGGATTATTTTTAACAAATAGTTCCCCTCCCTCACCTTCTGGAAGTTCTGTGCTTGTAACTTCCTCTAATCTATCACTCTGTTTTCGACTCTGCCTTTCCCCTTCGCTTACTGTCATCTACTATCTTTCTGCCTTATTGGTCAATTATCCTGCCTTTTTTCTTCTTCAAGACGTTTACAAAGATTCTTCTCCAGCCGAAGACGGATATGCTGGGTATCACTGTTTCCATAGCTTGGCGCATAGCGGCAGTATGACGCATCTCCGCTCATATGACAGGAAACTGTCTGAGCGATCGTAGAAGAAGAAGAAGAAGAAGAAGAAGAAAGAAGAAGAAGAAGAAGAAGAAGAAGAAGAAGAATAGAAAGAAGAAGAAGAAGAAGAAGAAGAAGAAGAAGAAGAAGAAGAAGAAGAAGAAGAAGAAGAAGAAGAAGAAGAAGAAGAAGAAGAAGAACAAGAACAAGAACAAGAACAAGAAGAAGAATGCAATATAAATAAAATAAAATACATGTACATTTTTAACAGTTTTGAATGTTCAATTAATATATAAGCCCAGATTTAACATCAGCATTCATACATACCTTAACATTCCATTATCATGAAGAAAATGAAAATAGTCTATGTGACTTTTAAAAAAAGACATACTTGCGCCAGGGAGAGTTTCAACAGGGGAGCTACAACTTGCAACATACGCCTCTCTCTCTCTCTCTCTCTCTCTCTCTCTCTCTCTCCTGCTCTCTCTCTCTCTCTCTCTCTCTCTCTCTCTCTCTCTCTCTCTCTCTCTCTCTCTCTCTCTCTCTCTCTCTCTCTCTCTCTCTCTCTCTCTCTCTCTCTCTCTCTCTCTCTCTCTCTCTCTCTCTCTCTCTCTCTCTCTCTCTCTCTCTCTCTCTCTCTCTCTCTCTCTCTCTCTCTCTCTCTCTCTCTCTCTCTCTCTCTCTCTCTCGCTGTGTCTATAGATCGGAATGTAGAAGTTGTTTTTCCTTGACCTTATCCTGCTGCTGTGTCAATACAGACCTAGCAGATACAGCGAAAAGGTGTGAAGTGGCAAGCTAACCCCATCAAGTAACGAGAGAAAGAAAGGAAAGAAAGAAAGAAAGAAAGAAAGAAAAAAAAAGTGAAAAACAAGAAGATTGCTTCCCTCCTCTCCCCTAGCTTTTTGCACTATAGCTACTAGCTCTCTTCTTCTTCTCGTTCGGTTGGGGGTAGGCGTCATAACGAGAGAGAGAGAGAGAGAGAGGGAAGAGAGAGAAGAGGGATGGAGAGAGAAGAGACGAGACGAGAAGAGGAGAGAGAGAGAGAGAGAAGAGAGAGAGAGGACAGAGAGACAGAGAGACAGAGATGACGAGATATATATAAGCTGAGATATAACTTGAAACTTGACGGCGAGAGAGGGAGGAGAACGAGGAGACTTTTATTTTTCAAGGAGCGAGAGCAGTCTTCCAATCTGGGAGCAGACAGAAGAGAGAGAGAGAGAGAGATGAGAGAGAGAGAGAGGAGAGAGAGAGAGGAGATATGGAGGAGGAGGAGGAGAGAGGGAGAGAGAGAGGACGAGAGGGAGAGTGAGAGAGGAAGAGAGAGAGAGAGAGAGAGAGACACGAGACGGGAGAGGGAGGAGGAGAAGAGAGGAGAGAGGACAGAGAGAGGAGAGATTGGGAATGAAAGAGAGAGGATAGAGAGAGGAGAGGGGAGAGACGGAGAGAGAGAGACAGGAGAGAGAGGAGAGAGAGACAGGGAGGAGAGGTACGAGAGAGAGATGCGAGTTTGTATGAGGAGGTGATTGATAGTATAGGAGAGATTAGAGAGAGAGGAGAGTGAGGATGAGAGGAGAAGAGCAGGAGAGAGAGCGAGAGAGAGCAGAGGAGGAAGAGAGAGAGAGATTTTTAGAG
>CM065702.1:5533593-5541093 GCA_017654935.2 Phymorhynchus buccinoides
CTTGTGAGTTGGTATTACTGAACTAAAGCTTAGTTAACTCGTCGTCATTTAGTCGTTTTCACTTTGACAGCTTTTTGCGTGCAGGTGCAGTTTGCCTTGTAATTGACGGTTGTGTGCGTTTCTGGGTGGGTGGGTGGAGGGGTTGGGTTTGGAGGAGGGTGTAGAGGTTTGAGAGGAGGAGGGGAGAGAGAGGAGAGAGGAGAGAGAGAGAGAGAGGAGAGAGAGAGAAGGAGAGAGAGAGAGAGAGAGAGAGAGAGAGAGGAGAGAGAGAGAGAGGAGAGAGAGAGAGATGGAACTGAGAGAGAGGGGGAACACTGAGCTAACAGACACACTCTCTGCACACACTCTCCACGGATCTGAGTGCTCAAATCTCTTCTCTCTCAGACTCTCTCCTCTCACTCTCTCTCTCCCTCGTGGCTCTCTCTCTCTCACACACTGACACACCCCACCACACACACGTGAGTGAGAAACACACAAACACACGTCACACACTCTAAACACCACACACACTCAACGAGACTCAGTCTACACTTAGTCGTCACAAACTGAGGAGCACTCTGTGCGCACAGCAACCAGAGACACAGATTCTCCGCGTTTCGCGTACACATACACACACACTCCCTGGCCTCTGGCAGAGTATGACATGCAAACGTAGAGACACTAGTTTCATCTGCTCTCTTTACCACTTAATTGATACAGCATTTTCCAGTGAGAACCTGAGCACGGAGCGAAATCTGGGTCCCCCTCAGAATAAGAAAGGACAATGATCCTCAAGAGAGGTTAACTGCCCTGGAATAACAGGAATAAGTAATTATGACACAGAGACTTCGCGCCCCACCTTTTTCAGCAAAGGGGGAAACTGAAAGCTACACACACACTCTCTGCACACACTCTCACACTCTCTCTCTCTCTCTCTCTCTCTCTCTCTCTCTCTCCACACACACACACACACACACACACACACACACACACACACACACACACACACAGACACACACACACACAACACACAAACACACACACACACACACACGCACACACACACACGTACACACACACACACATGTGCGCACGCACGCACACATCCGCGTTTCGCGTACACATACACACACACGCCCTAGCCTCTGCAGTATATGACATGCAAACGTAGAGACACTATTTTCATAGGCTTCCGTTTTGCCACTTAATTATACAGCATTTCCAGTCAACCTGAGCACAGCCAAATCAGCCATATCAGAGGACATGATCATCAAGTTGTTAACTGCGCTGGAATAAAGGGAATAAGTAATATGACACAACAGACTTCGCGCCCACCTTTTCAGCAAATTTAGAATCGGAGAGACCGAAGCCATGCCCATGCGGAGCGGACCTCATGAATGTAGAGCATGTTCTTCAACATTGCCCACACTCCACAATGTCCCCAGACAAGCAATGTGGCCAGACCCAACACCATTGAGGGAAAAGCTGCACAGAAACCTAACCAATCTCCAGGCGACTGCTGCATTCGTGCGGGCTGCTGGCATCTCCATCTGATGTGATCGACGACGACGACGACGAAGAAGAAGTAATATGACTTCTTGCCTGCAATAACATGTACAATGGGTCCTTTCAAATGTCAATGACTGATGACTGCATGGTGCCAAGGACGATCACTGCATGCACTGCCAACATCTTCATCCACCTCCCAATAGCCACACATACATCAAATCCATTTGTGCCCCGTCAACTTGTTGCCCCGTTCCGTTCTTGTCTCTGTGTCCCCATCTTTATGTGTCTTCATCTCTATGTGTCCCCATCTCTCTGTGTCCCCATCTTTATGTGCCTCCATCTCTATGTGTCCCCATCTCTCTGTGTCCCCATCTTTATGTGCCTCCATCTCTATGTGTCCCCATCTCTCTGTGTCCCCATCTTTATGTGCCTCCATCTCTATGTGACCCATCTCTATGTGCCCTTCTATGTGTGTCCCCCCGTCTCTATGCGTCCCCATCTCTATGTTCTCCCGCCTCTAGGTGACGCACCTCTATATGTCCTTCTCTATGTGTCCCCCCGTCTCTATGTGTCCCCATCTCTATGTGCCCCCGTCTCCATGTCTCTCCATCTCTGTGTGACCCGTAGAGACTGGGACACATAGACGGGGACACATAGAGACAGGAATGCATAGACTTGGGGACACATTGAGACAGGGACACACTAATGGGGAGGCATAGAGACGGGGGACACATAGAGACAGAGGATACCCATAGATGGGGACATGTAGGGACGGGGACACTTAGCTATAGAGGGCATATAGAGATGGGTCGTCATAGAGATGGAGACACATAGAGATTGGGACACATAGAGATGGGGACACATAGAGCCAAGAGAGAGAGGGAGAGAGAGAGGGAGAGGGGAGAGGGAGAGAGAGAGAGGAGAGAGAGAGAGAGAGAGAGAGAGAGAGAGAGAGAGAGAGAGAGAGAGAGAGAGAGAGCTGCACTGACATGAGAGAGAGAGCTGCACTGACATGCTCTCTCTCTCTCTCTCTCTCTCTCTCTCTCTCTCTCTCTCTCTCTCTCTCTCTCTCTCTCTCTCTCTCTCTCTCTCTCTCTCATATCTCTCCTCTCTCTCTCTCTCTCTATATTGTAATCTCTCTCTTATATTTTATATTTGTAATTTTTTTCCACAGGGCTGGATGTAAAAAAGCATGTTATTGCTTATTCTATTACCCTCTGTAAATAAAATTCATTCAATTCAATTCAATTATCTCTCTCTCTCTCTCTCTCTCTCTCTCTCTCTCTCTCTCTCTCTCTCTCTCTCTCTCTCTCTCTCTCTCTCTCTCTCTCTCTCTCTCTCTCTCTCTCTCTCTCTCTCTCTCTCTCTCTCTCTCTCTCTCTCTCTCTCTCTCTCTCTCTCTCTCTCTCTCCTCTCTCTCTCCCTCTCTCTTCTCTCTCTCTCTCTCTCTCTCTCCCTCTCTCTCTCTCTCTCTCTCTCTCTCTCCCTCCCCCTCTCTCTCTCTCTCTCTCTCTCTCTCTCTCTCTCTCTCTCTCTCTCTCTCTCTCTCTCTCTCTCTCTCTCTCTCTCTCTCTCTCTCTCTCTCTCTCTCTCTCTCTGGTTATGTCTGACCATTTTGAGTACAAGTATGTATATGAGCCTGTATGTATGTGTGTTTCGGTGTGTACCTGTAAGTGAATGGGTGGGGATGGGCAAGGGTTGTGGATTTTTTTTTAATTATTTTTTGCTTTGCTTCTTGCTTTTTGTTCTTTTGATGTATTTGATGTTGTTCATGAGGGCACGGTGTAAAAAAGCGTAATATGCTTATCTGTTTACCCTCAATAAACAAAATTCGAGTTCGAGTTCGAGTTCGAGTTCTCTCGTATCTGTTCTCTCTCTCTCTCTCTCTCTCTCTCTCTCTCTCTCTCTCTCTCTCTCTCTCTCTCTCTCTCTCTCTCTCTCTCTCTCTCTCTCTCTCTCTCTCTCTCTCTCTCTCTCACTCTCTCTCTCTCTCTCTCTCTCTCTCTCTCTCTCTCTCTCTCTCTCTCCCTGTCTCTCTCTCTCTCTCTCTCTCTCTCTCTCTCTCTCTCTCTCTCTCTCTCTCTCTCTCTCTCTTTCTCCTCAGTGATACACATTCACACCGGCCTGTTATTAATTGTCTTCAGATACAAACCACCAAGAAAAATAGCAGGATGTTATGGCTTGCAGGAATCGTACGCTGCCACTCTGGCACCTCAGTGTATATCATTACTGACAGCGAAAGAGGCAGCGAAATGGCAACGTTCATGCTTCGAGCAGTAGAGATTTGCACGCGTCTCTATTGGCCACTGCAACTAGTAGGGTTATTAACAACAACAACAACATACAGTATTTATACGGCGCTGAATCTTGATAGAAATCAAATCAAAGCGCACACACACGTTAGCATTCATAACGCATTCAAACAAAACTGCAATGCAAAGCGAACACACACGTATGGCATAAATGGTATGCAGCAGAAACAGACCTAAAGGCAAGAGAGAGAAGAGAAAGAGAGTGGAGCCTCAATGACGGGGGAACAGGTGGGCTTTGAGGTTAGATTTGAAAGTAGAGAGGGTCGGTCGCTGACGGAGGGAAAGAGGAACGCCCTTGACAGCGAGAGTTAATCCCTTGTTGGTCCAGTATCCAAAAGGGCATTCACTCTTGCAAAAGGCAGCCATTCAGTGGCCTCAAATAGGGTTATTGGCGAGAGGCACGCACTTGTTTGGTCAGCACTCAAGCATCTATCAAGGGCATTCACTCTGATGTTGCAAAAGGTGGTCGTTGCAGTGGCCAATATCGGTACACTAACGCTCTCAGTCTCAGTCGGCCACTTTCGTAAATCACCCCACTTCGTATCGTCTTCTGTCTCGTCCATCTAGCGATCATTCAAACAACCAAACATAAACAACTTCACTGCCCCAATAATTATAAACAAGATGTTTCATGTAATCAGTCTGAGGCGAAGGTGGATCGGGGAGGGGGGGGGGTGCGGTGCGGTGTGGTTGGGGGGGGGGGGGGGAGGAGGCGGAGTACTTGAAAACTTGAAGACTTGAAAACTTAAACTTTATTTTCCAAGGATAGAGAGAGAGTATAGGAGTTTCAGACCCCTCCCTTTACCAACCAAAAAAGTGTTAAAAAGTATATTAAAAAAAGTTTAAAAAAAAGAAACGTAAAGAGAGAGACGTGTGTTAAGTCCATTCACGAACATTAAATGTGTCCTCTCGCGGATACCATGACCTACAATAAGCCTAGGGTCTCCCATAACCATATAATATTCTTGATCAGCATGTCACAACCTATTCAGATCCTGAATTTTGAACCGCCAGTGCAAACCTCCGCCAAGGAAGACTCACAAAACCGAAATTCCCTTCTTTCATGTCCGAGCTGTATCTCATGAACCAGTGGGTAGAATGGCTTCAAATTGTGTGGTAATGGAACATGGCGAGTAATGAAATAAATACTTGCAATAAAAAGAAGAAAAAAAGCAGAAACAGGGTCATTTTAGACTAATGTGCACATAAGGACAAAAAGTGCGCGAGAGGACTTAACACACGTGATTCTGTGCAATGATGTTTGCATGGATTCTCCCAGGATAGGCCTTCGTTGCATCTTTTACAATCATTTATCTTCAGCTTCTGGGGAGCACCCCCTCAACCGAGGACTTGGAACCATCATCCCCCCACCCCCATGAACAACTGATCCGCCCCTGTCTGAAATCGCAAGCGTGCCTCTGCTCCAAAACAGTTGCCACAAGAAGTGATAGGTAATGGTCAAGGGGAGCTAACTTGACACTGATTTATGTCTGATGGTATTTTGCTTGTTGGCGCCCCGAAAAGTTGATTAAATGGGGGGGGGGTGTTGACTGACTGACCGCCCAAACATTGAAGGAGAGAGAGGGAGAGAGAGAGAGAGAGAGAGAGAGAGAGAGAGAGAGAGAGAGAGAGAGAGAGAGAGAGAGAGAGAGAGAGAGAGAGAGAGAGACAGACAGACAGACAGACAGACAGAGAGACAGACAGAGAGAGAGATATATATATATATATATCATTTTGATCATCCTTTCGACCGGGTGGCCAGTAAACTACAATCGTAAGTTAAGGCTCCATCACACCATGTGAGGCCCTTGCTACAGTACAAGAGCACTTACTCACTCTTGTGCCACACAAAGTTCACTCATTCAGTGTTGCTTTCAGACTGAGCAGTTAACCAAAGCCACCCCATAACTATATAAGCAAGCAGGGAAGCTGGAAGCAGGGAAGCTAAAAAATGGCATTCTCTGTTACAAACTGTAAGGAAGATTTTATACCTTATAGCTTGTAATAAAGAATGTCTGCCTTCCTTGTTTCTATGTTGTTCCTGTTTTGTGTTGTACTGTCTGTACTCGTCTAGTCCTGACCATTATCTCTAACAAAACTAATGTCCCATATGTGCCATCGCAGGCCGAGGGGACGTAAAACCTGATTTTTCGTTCAACAATGGCAGTTTCTGTTTGGCGCTGCGCGCAGAGCCTTCCTTTTTCAAACTAGGGAGGAGGAAAAAAAGATGTCATGCAAGCGAAAGCACGCAGCCAGAGGAGAGATGCTGGTTTGTTTCTCTCTTCCTCCCACTGGCAACTGGAAACCGATGAAAAAATTATGTTTAACATCCTCCGGTCTGGAACAGACACATGTGGGACACTAGTAGATATAAAGAGGGTGGGAACGATCCTGGAGGCAATGCCCGGAGGCAGTGCAACACCAGGAAAGTCCCGAATATGTAACAATACAGATGTGTAACTGGGATCCGATTCTTTGGATGGACTCTTTTATACCCCTGCTGCGCCTTTAAAGCGACAGCCAGCATAATTATATAAAGGATACTCGCGAGTGCATGCCCCTATGTGTGTCAACCATTCATATAATATAATATAATATATAAGGTATGAAGCCTCATTGCTGACGACATTTTGGGCAAAGCAATCTCCCAATCATGATTCGCTCTAGAATTAAACGAATTGATCTGTCCCAACTTGAGCTCTCTCTCTCTCTCTCTCTCTCTCTCTCTCTCTCTCTCTCTCTCTCTCTCTCTCTCCCTCTCTCTCTCTCTCTCTCTCCCTCTCTCTCTCTCTCTCTCTCTCTCTCTCTCTCTCTCTCTCTCTCTCTCTCTCTCTCTCTCTCTCTCTCTCCCTCTCCCTCTCTCTCTCTCTCTCTCTCTCTCTCTCTCTCTCTCTCTCTCTCTCTCTCTCTCTCTCTCTCTCTCTCTCTCTCATTTTCAGTGAAGGGGGTACGACTCTGTTTGGACGACCGCACACAACATGTGAAAGAACATTTTCCATTTTCAATTTGTTCTTTAATGGACAATAAAGCGTTTGTTTATAATTTGAATGGAATTGAATTGCAATAATTATTTTATTTGGTGTTATAGCGACCAAGCAACTTGATCTTTCCGTTTTAAAAGTCAACGAACCATGAGTTTTGAAAAGGTTGTTTCTCGAGGAAGATAATTATGGCCTTTCCAAGTCTAGTAATCATTCACCTCTGCTCTTACTGTCTTGAGGTGATCATACTATACTAACTAGTCAACCACGAGCGTTTCTGAAGCGAGTATATGACAGTAGCTAGATAAAACGTGAGTGTCTCGCATGGTGTAACTTTGGCTTTACCGGAAAAAAAGGGGGAAATCCGAATCTGATGTGTGGTCAAGTTAATAAATGACTGGACGGGAGGAAAAGATAGTTGGCGAGCTGATGAGTTGCTGATTGGCAATTTGACTGGCAGGTGGTGCCTGAATCGACTGGCCAGCTAAGTGCGCAGTTGTTGTCAGTTTCAGTGCTTTATCTCAAGGGCGTTGGCTTCGATTGTTTTGGCATGGGATTGCTTCGACAACAGAAGGGATCTTAAAAAAATATATCTTTAGGTCATTGGGGTCAACCTTAACTCTTACTTCAACAATGTATGAAAACATGACAATAAAATTGCTTTTATTCCGTTCTTGTGATATATGTGTTGTTGTTGTTTTATTACTGTTTTTTTATTT
>CM065702.1:5546093-5551093 GCA_017654935.2 Phymorhynchus buccinoides
TTCTTCTTCTTCTTCTTCTTCTTCTTCTTCTTCTTCTTCTTCTTCTTCTTCTTCTACTGTGTGTCTTTGCTATGACTCTCTAACTAGGGGGCATTTTGCACCGGCCATATTGCTGCAGTCAATGGGATTGGGTTGGCCTTTGGGGACCTTCCCCAACGCCAAGTTTTGTCATTAAATCCTTTCGGCCAAGAGAGTGGGGATGTACCCTGAGCAAGGCGTCTCCGCTGTAAACAAATTGTAGCCCAGCCCGCTAGAATAGCAGCTGGTCCCTCTGCTATCTGGCAGTCATTGTCGGAAACGACAGACAGGCACCACCACCACCACCACCACCACCACCACAACAACAACAACAACAACAACAACAACAACAACAACAACATCGTACATAATGCAGTCTGTGACTCAATCAAGCATGTGAAATACAACGCTTAAACAAAAGACCGCACCATTAGCTCCAGCTTTTAAGGCTCTTTTTTGTACATTATGTTTTTTGTGTGTTTTTGTTAATTGAATGTTTTTTTCAAAATAAGTGACAATTGAAACTAACTTGCACACGTATAGCCACCACGACGACCACCCAACCTCTAACCCCCCCACCCCCACCCACCCACACTCCTGAAGAAGACTCCGATTTGTACACCAGACGTGCAATGCTGCACTTGGTCATCTCCACATATGGAAAGTGACGCCATTCGCGTGACACTGTCGGTTGTCAGCCGACACTTTAGAATGCGTATCTTTTAACCATTCACCGCCAAAGTCGCATTTTAGCACCACAGTGATTTAACACCTATGTCACTAAGCGGCATCAAATTGGGGTCTATTATCCAAAGACCCTATTGTCTTAGTTTTGGGAAGTAAGGTTAGACCTTATTTTATATAAGTCACAAAAGAATCCCCAATACTGCAGATGGATTTTGTTCTCTACACAGGACAATTTAATGGACATACTTGGCGGATATATGGCTGGCGGTGAAAGGGTTAACCATTCAATCTGAAATTACACCGACTCTAGCCCTAACACCTAACCCAATCCCTAACCCTAACCAAAACCTTAAACCGTCAAATACACAACAAAATAAAACTTTACTAACAAAAAAATTGAGAGTTCCGTGTTTGGAGATGACCAAGTGCAGTCTTGAACATCTAGTGATTTGTACCCCCTCCACCCCCTCCACCCCCTCCACCACCCACCCCACCCCCACCCACCCACCCCCCTGCGAAGCCCGGGAAGGCGCCAAAGAGTCAGGGAGAGGGGAAGCGTGACCAGCGGAGTCTGAATGGAGTGAAGGGAAGCTTCCACGTTAACGAAGATGTGCTAAGCTTCGACCTGTGTGGCCCGGGCTTTACACCCCTCTGATCAGAAATGGAATGGAGAAAGGGCTTTAGCTTTATTTCGGGAAAGGGGTAAAGAGGGGCGGGGGAGGTGTCGAAGGAAGAAAAGGGGGTGGAGGGGGTTGGGGGAGGGATAGGGGGGAGGAGTGTATGTATGTATGTATGTATGTATGTATGTATGTATGTATGTATGTATGTATGTATGTATGTATGTATGTATGTATGCATGCATGTATGTATTTATGGTTGTATGATTGTATGATTGTATGTATGTATGTATGTACGTATGTACGTATGTATGTATGTATGTATGTATGTATGTATGTATGTATGTATGTATGTATGTATGTATGTATGTATGTATGTATGTATGTATGTATGTATGTATGCATGCATGTATGTATGCATGTATGTATGTATGTATGTATGTATGTATGTATGTATGTATGTATGTATGTATGTATGTATGTATGTATGTATGTATGTATGTATGTTGTTTGTGTCTGTGTGTTCTTCTGGGTCAGGTATGGAGGTGGGACGTTGTGTGAAAAGGAACAGAAACACCCGAAGGTGCTGATGGGACCCAAGGACGCGCCGGCCCCACCTGCCCTACCAGCACAAGAGAGGGCGTACACCAGCCTGGGAAGCCCGTGCTATGTTGTGTAGGTGTAGGCGTTGTGACGAGGTAATGGGTCAAAAGGCTAAGTCTCTAGGGAAGACTTTAGATAATTTGCCTTTAGCCCACTTCTCTAGGGTATGGGAGATGAGCAACTTTCCCGGCCCCTTTTCATCTAATAAATTTATATTTGTGCCCGGGTTCTGGCTCGTCAGATGGTTGTAAGAAATACAAGTGGTTGAATTGCTCTAAATGGCAGACAGAGAGAAGTAGGGTTTTACATGAAATTACAAGACTCCCACTCTCATCAGTCTGACCAAAAGGTTCAGGATTATTTGACACTTGTATTTTATTTACTCCCAAAATCTGCATAAGATTATGCAACAATAATAATAAAGCAGCTCAATGGCGCCAAAACAAAATATGGTTAAAAAACAATGAAATCCGAAAGGATTCACAAGACTTTTGTCTTTCTATAAGGTTCGCCCCATGCCGGAAGGGTTACTAATTATATTCGGTGTCCGTAGGAAAGTTCAAATGATTGGCGCAGTCAGGTAGACTTAGCTGTTTGAAGTTCTGGGCTTGCTCGTCAGGTGAGAGTAGCTCCCAGTCGTTCCTATTACGGCTTCGCGGGATGGCACGGTTCAGGCGTGGTCTCCTCGCGGATTCTGGGTGCGGGTTGTCTTGGCGACGGACCCGTCTTGGTGCTTGGTGGAGTCCGGGATGAGCTTCCGGCCCACGATGCCCTGCTGATAATCACAGGAGAAGGTGGATGTAGATCTCTATGGCTTAGAGACAAGGGGCTTCAGTCGGCAGGGAATTAGTGAATCCCAACCGGCTTGAAGGCTTCCCTTGTACAATAGCACTACATGTAGTTAATAAATAAACTGAATTTCAGTTAACAAACTGAGATCAGTAAAACATAAAAGGTGATCAAGACAACATCATTCTCCATCCAACACCTGGAAAGGAATGGTATCATAAAGTGCAAGATTGCGGCCCATAGGTTTCCTACTAAAAATAGACAAAAGGGTTAGTAGGCATAAACTCCGGTTCTGGTACCAAAAGTGTTCAAGTCAAAAACACACACACACAAATAATCAGTGCACATAAATAGAATAGAATGTTTACCACTTCTTTTCTATAGCATATCTATCTACTCCTTATTCATCATTGAACATAGGATCTAGATCAAAACTAGAGTCAAACAAACAAGATCTCAATCACCTGCCATCAATAATACTTACTAGTGGGCTTATGATGACTGGTTGTGAGTGTTGCTCTAGCTACGTTTCAGCATCTTGTGTGACAACTTTTTCTCACCACTCCAATTATAGCCTTCACTTTCAAACAATGAAAGCCTGCTATTGGTGTATTACAGTCCATACGTCACAAGATTGCTGTTCTAAATGTACCGAACAATCACGCGCCTATTACATCCTTATCACGTGCCGACATTCAAATCTTTCTCGTGCTCAGAAAGGAAGGGGTTGAAAGGGGCCGACTGTGGTGGTCACTTTCTTGTGATGTGACGGTAGAAAAGGGGGGGGGGGGGGATGAAGGGAGATAACCTCGGTAGATGGTACGTGCTGACCAGGGAGAAAGAGATAACGCCCTTCCGCGGCGTTCGTTTGAAGCAGCGGGGCAATTAACGTGGCGGCTGGACAGAGAAATGAAAAGGCGAGGGGGGGGGGGGGGGGAGAAGGGGGGGGGGGGTGTAGATAAGAAATAAAGAAAGTGGGTCGCGCGGGACACTTACGTCACAGAGGCCCCCCGAAGAAAAGATTCTGGTACCGGAATCTTCCTGTGGAACGCCGACTCCACTTTCGACTTGGGCGACAGGGACAAATTAGTGGGGAGACTGGGTCGGCTGGAATGGTGGAACATCTGGTCGCAACACAGAGTTCAAAGGAGCAGGTGGGTTAGAGATCAGTGGAATGGATTCCGACTGAGGTTGGTGCGGCAATCCTGTGTTGAGTTGTCCCAAGGTTGATTGCAGAATAGCAAACACCTCTTGCCTGAGTTTCCCCTTTAGCCTGGATTCATCATTGCTGATGATGTGGTTTGGTAGGCCGATTCGGGCGAAAATGGCTTTGAGTGCCGCAGCTATCTGACTAGCATCAAGTGAGGAGATTGGGGCGGCATCGCACTGCATGGTACATATGTCGACCACGGTGACTATGTACCGGAATTTCTTCTTCCGTTTAGGTAGAGGCCCGACCAAGTCGACTGCCACTCGCTGAAAGGGAGGGGTAGGTGACGGCTGTACGTGCGGCGGCCTGTCCCGATAGTACCTTCGGTGGGTGTTTGCGGGTACAGTGCTGCCTTTCACCTGAGGTACCTGTGGCGAGTGGTCTTGGGTCGTTAGGCGGACATTCCTTGGGAAGGATTTTCCAAGTTGTGGCGGACTTGGGGACTTGGGACAATCTGGATTGGCTCGCGCGGCAATTTGGTTTGCCGCGTTGAGAGGTTTCTTCCCTGCTGAGGGAGATTTGCTCTTTGGGAAGGAGGGAGGGAGTTGGTTTGTGGTTTGGGGAGAAGGGAATGCTGCTGAAACAAGGGCAGGTTGAGAGGGGTGCCCTAAAAACACATACTGTGATCCCAGTATGAGGTCATAGACAGGACTGTCCATGAGCACTGCCTTGATGGGTCCCTTAACATATCTGGTGTCGACATTGATTATGGCGACTGGCAAAGTGGATGGGGGGATTGCAGCATCAGGGCCTTGCAGAGAGATGAAGTCTCCCGTGTATGCTGACGCGGGGACTAAGGATCCGCAGACAATTGCGTCGCATGACAGTCCAGTGTCATAGAGACACTGAACAGGGATGTTGTTGACAGTCGCCTGTCCAACGACTGACGGTGTGCCTGGACACTGTACTGGGGAGGGGTTTGTGCAATTCTGCGAAGTCGAGACGACTTGCATAGTTGCAACATTTTGCCGCTTGTAAGCAAGTTTCCTGCAGTCATCCCGATTGTGGGTGTTCGACTTGCAGTATGAGCAGAATAAGGGTTGTCCCAGTGGTTGTCGTTCATGGGTAGAACTGTT
>CM065702.1:5558593-5566093 GCA_017654935.2 Phymorhynchus buccinoides
GGGGAGAGTGAGAGAGAGGAGAAGAGAGAGAGAGAGATAAAAGAAAGAGAGATTGAGAGAGAGAGAATGAGAGATGGAGAGAGAGGGAGAGAGAGAGAGAGGGAGAGAGAGCGAGAGAGGGGGTGAGAGAGCGAGAAGGGGGGGAGAGAGATAGGGGGAGAGAGAGTGAAGGGGGAGAGAGAGAGAGGGAGAGAGAGAGAGGAGAGAGAGAGAGCCTCGAGAGAAGAGAGAGGAGGAGAGAGGAGAGAGAGAGAGATGTGTGTGTGAGAGAGGGAGAGTGAGAGAGAGAGAGAGTAGGAGAGAGGGAGGGCAGGGAGACACATAGAGAGAGAGAGAAAGGGAGTGGGGTCTAGTGAGAGAGAGAGAGAGAAGAGAGAGAGAGAGAGAGAGAGAGAGACAGAGACAGAGACAGAGACAGAGACAAGAGACAGATTGATTCTGAGCGACGTAGAAATAGAAAGGCAGGACAGGGGCAGAGACAATGGTAGACAGCAAGTCTGAAAGGCAGAGACAGCCGTGCACAAAGACATAGACGGGGGGGCAGACAGGGGCATAGACAGGAGTCCACAATAAAGTAATTATAGGCAATCACAGCTACAAAGACAATTGAGCACCACAAAGACAACATCAAAGCTTTAACAGCCAACTCAAAGAGCGAAACGGAAAGTAGCAAGATCGTGCGAATTTCGCACACATTTACAAAACAGACCCCCTTGGCACCACATTAATTTCGTGTGCCGTTCGCGCCTTTTGTATCCAAAATATTCGCACGTTTTTGCTACAAGCCTCCCATTATTCGCGCCTTTTGAAAAAAAAAAATGTACCCTCCTAAAACCACCCTGTAACCCCCCCCCCCCCCTTTCCCTGTCCTTCTCTCTTCTCTTCTGTACTTTATGTATATATATCTCCCTCCCACCCACCCTCTCTCGTTGCTTGTGTTCTCTTGGTGTCTTTTTCCATTCTGGTGTCTTGTTTAATATGTTCATTTTACGGGTTACGGTACTATCTACAATCTATATGCGTTCAGAAATCGTTTCTGTTTACAAGTCGGCGTTCCCTGATCGCGTTTATGGTGGTAGCGCTTGCGATCTGGGAGGTCGTGGGTTCGATTCTTTAGTAAGAAAAGGTAGGTCTTTATAGGTGTGTGCGTGTGCGGCCGCGCGTGTGCATGTATGTGTGTGTGTTTGTGTTTGTGTTCGTGCGCGCGTGTGTTGTGTGTGTGGTGTGTGTGTGTGTGTGTGTGCGTCAGGTGTTGTGCTGATGTGTGTGTGTGTGTGCGTGCGCGAGCGCGTGTGTGTGTGCGTGCGTTGTGTCCATTAATCCGTGAACAATGTTTCTCAAAAGTTCATATAAACGAATGGTTAATGATTTTTGATCTGATTTGATTGAAACATTTAGGGTACAACCAGAAGAACAATATTTGCAATACACATGTTTTGTGTGCGTTTTTATAAGATATGTCTATTGTTATATTAGGAAAATAGCTGAAGGCCAATTGTTACTGGTGTCGTTTTAACTTTTTTTTTAACGTACCATGTAATGTCATTTAAAAAGATCACCCAAACCAGGTTTTGGAAAAAAATCTGAAAGTGTGTTTTTCTCTGTTTTGTTATTTTGTTTAATCTATTTGTAGCCGTGATAATGTTTATTTTACAAAAGTGCTATCATGGACAAAAGTGGCGTACGACTTGGGTTTTAAATTGGGTTTTTTAGTCACCAACAACGCATACAACAATTGATACAAAGATGAATAATCGCCAAATCAAAACGCTTGAAGCGACTTACACTAGTGAGTGTTAACTTGGAACTCCCAAAAAAAGAAACATTAAAACCTTCTGGGCAACGATAAAAAGGTAAACTGACACGTAATCTCGCTATCGATTAAGGTCTCTGCACACGTTAACATAATTCATAAGAACCCAAAATATCACACTATTTCTATTTCTCCTTGGCAACACAGTGAGTTGTAAGTCATGTTAATGAGTGGCATAACACTGTGTTGCAATGGGGAAATAGAAATATATCGTGAATAATGTTAAAGTACCCCCCCCCCCCGCCCCTGGGTGCCCACGTCACGAGGTGTCGGGGCATTCCCCTATCTTATGCTTGGAAGATTTCTTAAGATTTATTGCCATCTATAAGAGGTAAAACACGTGAAAACAGTGATTTTGAACACGTGACGTGGTGGGTCTTTAATAGGTGCAAGACTGTTAGTCTTCTAGAATGTGAAGATATTGCCCCAACGGTGTGAAATTACGTAGACAGCTACTATGAGATTTTTTTCCCCTCGCCAAGAAGGCACTTTTTTCTGCGTGTATGTCTCTGAATCAGTCGGTTTAAAATTTAAAAAAAGAAGCTTAGCCAAAATCCGTTGGAAAACCTCATCTTGAATACATTTCATTGAAAAGTAGTGTGTCTTAAAGAATACCATGTTAGATCGCAACATGTGTGCACGCAAAGTCCAGGGCCGAAACGCTTGTGGTTGAGTGTGTGGTGAGGGCGGGGGGGGGGCGCTGGACGGGGAGGGGGAACTTCTCACTGAAGACCCGTCTGTTTTTCCACCAGGCCCTGGTTGGTTGTGAGAGAGAGAGAGAGAGAGACGAGAGAGAGAGAGAGAGAGAGAGAGAGGAGAGGAGACGGAGAACGACCGAGGAGGAAGAGGAGACGATCGAGAGAGAGAGAACGAGACGAGAGAGAGAGAGAGTAAGAGATGCACTCTGAAAACCCATGTTGTCGGATCTCCGATAGAGTTCTTCTCACTTTTTTCTTTTAATCCGTCAAACACGATTTTCCACTATAGATATAGATACAAACTTGTAGTTGTTTTGTTGGGTGATTGTCTTTTCATAGCATGCCTGATCGCGAAGGAAGCTAGGAACTAACGGTCAGACTGGAATAACCTTTGTGGACGAATAAAAGACAACACTGACGCACCACGATTAAGTCCCTTGGGGGTTTTTTTGGGTAGCTGTGACCCAACAATACAAATGTCCCAACTTCAAATGAGGCACGCTCTTTAAAAATGATGTTTCGTTTCAATTGGGGGACCATTTGCATTCGAGTCAACCTGGTCAAACCAAGATTCTTTACCAGCTAAAGAGGGAAAACACGTGAAACCCGTGATTGGAAACGTGACCCGGTGGGTCTTTAAGAAGATGGCGGGACAAGATTCGACTCACATTAGGAGGCTACGGTTTAAAGGATTCATTTGGGGTCATACGTTGTTTCGATCTGTTTGATGCTCGTGTTGTTGTTGGTTGTTGGTTGTGTTGTTTTTGTTGGTTTAATAGCGTTTCAGTCACGAATATCACAAATAATACAATGACGAGACAGGGCAAAAAGAGTACTTATATAAAGCATATCAAATGTAATAGTTGTATAGACTGTTCACCAGCGTAGAATGTATACATTCCACGGCCTAAAATGTAGAATGTTGTACATTCTATATATGTGATTTTTGTAGAAAGTTGAGTCGGTATACTTTCTATGGTGTGTGTAGAATGATACATTACACGGGCTCAAATTGAGCCCGTGCAACAATCACACGGCCAAAAAGTGTAGAAAGCAGTCTATTTCGAAAAACAGGGGCGCTATCAACATTAATACATTATATTGTTCCTGAGTGATTCCAACCGTGATCAACGACTAGGTCATCAAACCATAGAGGTGCAAGAGGGTGACCCGAGAGACTACACATCTGCCTACCAAAATCAGCATGCAATATACAACGGCAAAATTGTGACGGAAAGCTGAAAAATAACAGGAACATAACAACATGAATATGAATTTATAGTAAAACGAAATGTGAATTACTAAGAAATAATAAAGAAAATACATGTTATGAAGAAATATGAAAACGACAAAAAAGGCAAATACATAGGTCGTGGAAAGCAGAATATTGAATTAGTTTATTTGGGAAACATGACGGAATTATGGTTAACGATGCAGTACTCATTACAGACCCAATAGGAAAGACAAAAAGGCCAAATTACAAAGGTCGTGAAAGCAGAATATATTGATTAGTTTATATGGGAACATGAACGGATTTATGGTTTAACGAATGCAAGTACTCATTACAACATTCAATCCATGAGATGGGGATGTATTATAACGTTTTAAATAAAACTAGTGGAGAAAGGAAGAGGGAGAAGAATAAAGAAAACAGAAGAAGGAAGTAGGACCAGGGACGGTAGTCATGTCGATTAGCATGAGACTTAGGCATGATGCCAACTTTAGAAGCTCTTCCAAGCGTCCCATGGATGATTAATAGGACTTTTGGAAGAGCTTTCTAAGTTGCATCATGCTAAAGTTCTTCCAATTTTGCTATCTCGACATTGAATACCGTCCCTGGGCCTGTATCACGGTGAATAGCATGAGACTAGCATCATGCTAACTTAGAAGCTCTTCCAAAAGTCCTATTAAATCCCTATAAGACATTGGAAGACTTCTAAGTAGCATCATGCTAAGTCTCATCGCTATTCCCAACGTGAATACAGGCACAGTGCTTCCATTTGATGAAGTTCTACTAAAGCTTAAAATGGGAAACTAAACGTTGTTACTTTCTAAATTAAGTAAATCGGTTTAGATAATTTAGAAAGTAACAACGTTTAGCTTCCCACTTCAGCTTTAGTGGAACTTCATAAAATTAAGCACTGGAGAGCAGTCGAAGGATGCATTCCCACTCAAATTTCAAAGCGTGTTGTTTGTGAAATGAATGCATACACAGATTCAAATATGTATTGTCTTGTTAGGAAAGTGAAGCAGTGCCAAATAACAGGCAAATGTCGTTGCTGTTTGTTGGTGGTGGTGGTGGTAGTGTGTGTATGTGTATGCGCGCGCGCGTGTGTGCGCGTGCGTACGTGTGTGTACTTGTGTGTGAGCGCACGCCTGTTTCTATGTTCGTAGATACATAGGTGCATGCGATTAGGTGCGTCTAGGGGGTTTAAATGCAAACGCGTAAGTACAGTTCTAACCACATCAATTTTCTGGCTGTTTTTAAAATAATCAATTAACACTGTTCTTTAATGTCTTCCACAGCCTCCAGTTTTGTTTTGTGTTTCTTCTCTTTAGGCTCTCTTCGTATTCGTAACAAATACCCAGAAAGAGCTAAACTGATCAAACGGATTGTTTTTCCTACGCGGTTGATATCGTCTCTCTATCTCCTCTCTCTCTCTCGTTCCTCTCTCTCTCTCTCCTCCTCTCTCTCGTCCTCTCTCGCTCTCTCTCTACTCTCTCTCCTCTCTCTCCTCTCTCTCTCTCTCTACCGCTCTCTCTGTCTCTCTCTCTCTCAGCTTCTCGGGGTCTCGCTTAGTTTGGGTGCGATCTCTCTCTCTCTCTCGCTCGCACTCCATTTAATAATATTCTATCAGAAATATGTATTATTTAGTGAATAAAATTAATATATGAAACTCTCCTCTCTCTCTCTACTCTCTCTCTCTCTCTCTCTCTCTCTCTCTCTCTCTCTCTCTCTCTCTCTCTCTCTCTCTCTTCTCTCCCTCCCCTCTCTTCCGCACCGCATAATTCCTATCATAAATATGTATTATTTAGTAATAAAAATTAGTATATGAAACTATCTCTCTCTTCTCTCTCTCTCTCTCGGTCTCTCTCCTCTATTCCTCTCTCTTCTCTCTTACTCTCTGCCTCGTCTCTCTCTCCCTCTCTCTCTCTCACGCACACACACAATTCTATCATAAAAATGTTCATTAATTGAGTATAACAATGATTATATTATCTCTCTCTCTCCTCTCTCTCTCTCTCTCTCTCTCTTTCTCCTCCTCTCTCTCTCTCTCTCTCTCCCCACTTCTCTATCTTCTTCTACCCTCTCTCTCACCCTTCTCTCTCTCCTCTCTGCCCACCCCCCCCCACCCCCCCCCGAAAAAAACAGCCCAGACCAAAACTCATTTCTTGCATCCAAACATATTAAGAGATCCCACTGTCCCATACAATAGACTCATTTTTCGCCTCCCTTTGTGAAAGAGAGGGAGAGGCAGGGTGGGGTTGAAAACAGGCTATAAAGGACAGAAAGGGGAAGAAGAAGAAGAAGAAGAAGAAGAAGAAGAAGAAGAAGAGAAAAAAGGAAAAAAAGAGAGGAGAGGAGAGAGAAAAAGGGAGAGAGAGGGAAGAGGAGAGAGAGAGAGAGAGAGAGAGAGAGAGAGAGAGAGAGAGAGGAGAGAGAGAGAGAGGGGGGAGGGAGAGAGAGAGAGAGGGCGGCGAGAGAGGAGAGAGAGAGAGAGAGAGAGAGAGTTTTGAATAAATTTATTACTCAATTATCCCCCCGTGGGGATACCGGGGGATCTTTTGTATAAATAGTTCTCCACCTTCTGGAAGTTCTGTGCCTGCAACTTCCTGTAACCTGTAACTCTCTTTGACTCTGACTTTTCCCCTTTGCTTACTGTCATCTACTATCTTTCTGCCTTACCGGTCCATTCTCCTGCCTTTTTTCACGAAACATCTTTCAAAAACATTTCCTCCAGCCGAAGTCGGACTTGCTGGGGCCTAACTATTTGTTAGTTCGGCGCATAACGGCAGCATGACGCATCTGCGCTCATAATTGACAGGAAACTGAGCGATCGAAAAAGACAAAAAATCACTCAATTATAAAATATGAGAGAGTCAAAGTGAAAGTCAAAAAATGGTTTTAATTGTTAGGCCTCAGGCCCATAACAATAGAGTTCACATTCCAGAAAAGAACACATGAAATGTAATACAACCACGAAGGTACAAAAAAGTTATTCTCCTCAAATATTATATAGGCCTACACCACATTAAGTAATTTCACACACACCATGCGTAACAGACCAACTTGCATCAAGTAGTTACACTAAATATAAACATGCACCACAAATAATTAAATTAAACTCAGAACGTGCACACTATGTTATGAGACACGTGTCAATCAATGAGAGACTTAGTGCGATTTTTCTCACGCCAGAGGGCATGACGCTCGTGTGGGGCTAATCCTCTCTATATTATTAGTTGGGGATAAAGAAAGAGAGAGAGACAGTGAGTGGTCCTACCATCACTCTCTCTCACTACGCACAAGTAAGACAATCGCGTGAAAAGCCCCTAGTGCATTGACTGCCCTCTGGCGTGAAAAATATCGCCATAGGTTGACCATTAAGCACACCTTATGAACAACATATACTTTCTTTACGCAAAACAAAATCTTTATAAATAAACATGGACAATTTGATAATTATAAAATATGAGAGAGAGAGAGAGAGAGAGATTGCGAGTAAAAGGGGAGGAGGAGAGAGAGGAGAGAAGAGAGAGAGAGAGAGAGAGAGAGAGAGAGAGAGAGTGAGGGACTAGAGGAGACGAGACGATGGGACAAGAGAGAGAGAGAGAGAGAGAGAGAGAGAGAGTCATTTTGATAAGCTGCCCACAAAAAGTTAGGGAACACCTGTAAAATGCACATGCTTTTCTTATTTGCTCGTAGCTTTAAAACTCTTAGCAACTGGAACGCAACACTTTGCAGTCGCATACGTGAGTGGCATGGCC
>CM065702.1:5571093-5573593 GCA_017654935.2 Phymorhynchus buccinoides
GTGTGTGTGTGTGTGTGTGTGTGTGTGTGCGTGTGTGTGTGTGTGTGTGTGTGTGCGTGCGTGATGTGTGTGCGTGCGCGTGCGTGCGTGCGTGTGTGTGTGACATACACCATCATTTACACCACATAAATGGATTTTAATATGAGTAGCATGACTATTAGTTTAAACAAAATATTGTATTGACAAACACATTTGCAGCTACAAAAATTAAGACAAAGCGTGCAACAAGCCAAGGCTTATCAAAGACCCACTGACCCACCACGATTAAGTCCCTTGGTTTTTTTCTGGGTAGCTGTGACCCACATACAAATGCCCGCAACTTCAAATTGAGGCTGCTCTTTAAAAATGATGTTTCGCTTTGAATTTGGGGGCATTTGTATGGGAGTGAAACCTGGTCAAAGCAAGATTTATTACCAGCTATAAGAGGGAATACACGTGAAAGCCGTGATTTTGACACGTGATCTGGTGGGTCTTTAAGGTACTGAACACATACGTTTGGTGCAAGCAATAGGCTGCATGTCATTCTAGACAATTGATAGTTCAGCTAAAAGCTTAATTAGTAAAGAAAAAGGGAGAAGATGAGATTTGTACGTCCAATTGGTCGTGGACCCTTATGGACGGTCTTCCTAAAGACGAAGTCTTCCTGTTGAGATGATGATGATGATGATGAAGAAGAGTCGGTGATGATGAAAGGGGTTCGTGACGTGGCAGACGTCGTCGTGGATGATTCATGGAACACGTTGCGCACCCTGGAATCGCGGGTACGCTGTCGGCTGCGGGAACATTTCGGACGGAATCCGAGTCGTGAAGGTGCCTGTCGTGATGCTGGAGTCAGCATCGTCAGAGTTCAGAGCGTAGATGCGAGCATCTGTGGTGCGGTAGTCCGCTTGTCTGGTCAGTGCCGTTGGCGTTAGCGTTGAAGGTGTTGTGATGAGCAGTCTTCCCCTCCAAGGCTGTCCTCAGGACCACCGGGCGACCTACTCCGTACCGGGAGCTGGTGTCGTCGCAGGCCGCCAGGAGACATGCAGGAGGAGTCGGGTCGTCTCTGCAGGCGGGCGTGGTCCTTCAAGAAGGGTCCTCGTCCCAACAGTGAGTGGTGCTGCGCTGAATTCATGAATGTCTCGTCCCCAGTTGATGAAGGGTTCCCTTCACCTCCTGGGCAGTCAGCACAGCCAAGGCCAACTGTTGGGTGCCGGCGGATTATTGACAGAGTCAAAAAGCAGCAGAGTCAAAAAAGCCTGGCTATTAATATTTTATCAAAGTCAATGTTTTACGAAGTCCATTATAATTATATGATTTTCTGACATGCAGTTCACCTACTTCTGTTTCGCCTACGCATTGTTTTGCCTATGCGTGAATCGCCTATTGGCCACTGCAACGACCACCTTTTGCAAGAGTGAATGCCCTTGGTGGGTGGGGGATGCTTGAGTACTGACCAAAAAAGGGAATAACTCTCGCCAATAACCCTATTTGCGGCCACGGAATGGCTGCCTTTTGCAAGAGTGAATGCCCTTTTGGATACTGACCAACAAGAGCTTAACTCTTGCCATCAAGGGCGTTAATAACCCTAGTTGCATTGGCCGATACAGGCCATTCGCCGAAGCTCGTTTTGTTCACACATCAATCGTTTGAACATTGCAAAGTTCTGTAATACATTCAGATGATTCATGTCTACACTTCTAAGCCCCTCCCCCTGTTTCCCTGTGCCCTTTGCTTCAAAGACCCACCAGATCACGTGTCAAAATCACGGGTTTCACGTGTTTTCCCTCTTATAGCTGGTAAGGAATCTTGTTTTGACCAGTTTTGCCTCCCATACAAATGCCCCCAAATTCAAACCGAAACATCATTTTAAAGAGCGGCCTCAATTTGAAGTTGGGGACATTTGTATGTGGGTCACAGCTACCCAGAAAAAAACCAAGGTATTTAATCGTGGTGGGTCGTATGTGTGTCTTTAAATCAATAATGATCTTGACGCCAACCAACTGTTCTCTACTACAACATCGCACGCAGAGTTGAAAGACGATTCTGCATTTTTAACAACCGTGCCTACAACATTAGCTTTTCCAACAATCCCCTCCTTTTGAAACTTTGTCACATTGCTACAAACCACAAATGGCTAGTGGCAGATCGTCAGCAAGAACATAATATGATTCGCTGTCTGTAGGCTAAATAGGCCTACACCCGTGGCGCTTAGAGTAAGGATTAATCTTCTTTTTGTTTTTGGAATACGGTTTGGTAGTGTGACTGTTTTTCATTCTGTCAACGTGATATTTCTGACCATTAATGGTCAACATAGGACGCGCATTTGACCGCCAGGGGGCAGTCAAACCAGTAGGGGCTTAGGGCGCGATATTCTTAGCTGGGCGTAGTGAGTGAGAGAGAGACAGAGAGAGATAGAGAGAGAGAGAGGGAGGGACTCATCTCCTTCTCTCTCTCTCTCTCTCTCTCTCTCTCTCTCTCTCTCTCTCTCTCTCTCTCTCTCTCTCTCTCTCTCTCCCTT
>CM065702.1:5591093-5593593 GCA_017654935.2 Phymorhynchus buccinoides
ACTGAGAGTCGTAAACATGTAGAGGGGGGGGGTGGGGGGTGAGGGTGTGTGTAAACCACAACTTAACCGGAAGCTGAGTATACTGGCATACAAAAAGCGGAAGCAGGAAGTAGGAAGTTGTAAGCTCCCTTACTACTACTACTACTGCTATCCAAGTAAAGGCTGCTTTACTTCGCTGACTTTTAGACTGAGAATCGTGAACATGAGGGGGTGCGGGAGGGGGGGTGTAAACCACAACTTAACCGGAAGCTGAGTATACTGGCATTCAAAAAGCGGAAGTAGGAAGTTGTAAGCTCCCTTATTGCTACTACTATTACTATTACTACTACTACAACATAAGTAAAGGGGAACTACCCCCTACGAAGCGTAGAGCTCTGAAGAAATGGGCAGAGAGAAGCCGACAGTGGCGATGCTATCCTGTCTATGTGGGGCGGCCAAAGCCTTTAGGACGGAGGTGTCGGGGCCCTACTGCTTGCAAGTGTATCGCGCCCAGAGAGTCTGCCTCATATCTCACCCTGCTACTACTTTACTTTCTTCTTCTAGCTGCTGCCTATGAGTGGTTTATTTTATGATCTAGTCTCCTATCTTGTTCGCTGTTTAAGTTGGTGTAGGGTGAGTTCTCCTTGTTGAAAAAATGAACCCCTGGATATTTTTGTTTGTGGCTCAAGCCACAAACCTATAACTCACTTTGTCGGTCGGTCGGTCTGTCGGTCGGTCTGTCGGTCCAAAATTGTCGCACATTTTGACAAAATTGTCGCACTTCAAATCGAGGCTACACTTCAAAATTAATTGAGGCCGCTCTTTAAAATGATGTATCTTAAAAGCGTACAAAATAATAAACATACGTAATACAGACACTACAACAGACACGACGAGTATGCGGTGCTTCTTTCGATGAGTATAAGTAGGATACATAGTTTTAAATGTTTTCCAAAAGATATAAAAAGTTACGAAATGGTGCAGAGATAACATTCTGGTTTACAGATTAAAATTATTGAAAAGGCAGGGGAGGTGACCCATGATTGGAGTGGTAAAAATAGACCGCGTGCCACAAACTATTGCGATTTCGCGCTTGTTTGTTCCTTAAGAGACACACTGATCCACCACGAAGTCCCTTGCTTTTTTCTAGGCAGCTGTGACCCACATACAAATGTCCCCAACTTCAAATTGAGGCTGCTCTTTGATGCTTCGTTTTCAATTTGGGGACATTTGTATGGGAGTCAAGCCTGGTCAAAACAAGATTTCTTACCAGCTATAAGAGGGAAAACACGTGAAATCCGTGATTTTGACACGTGACCTGTTGGGTCTAACATTTCATGGTAAAATTAAGGTGGTGGTAGGATTTCCGGCTTTGAGGGGTCGACCCACGCGTCCAAAGCCGTCCCATTACGGTCGTACGACTGTTCAACTGTCATAGCGTCTCTGAGTCATGCTACTGATGAAATACTGCTGTATGATGCATGAATGATCATGGTGAAATCGTACTAGTTTGGTTCCCTATATTCACGTAGACCCCAAAACACGAACTACACGACGTTGAAATACAGATATTTCTTCAGATTTGTGTAGTGGGACCAGCCGCCGTGGCGTAGTGATTAGCGTCGTGGACTACTGGCTGTGAGGTCACGGGTTCGAATCCCATCAGAGGCGAGGTTTGTGTTCGGTCCTGGACCGACTCCTACCTAGAGTGAGTGGCTATGGGCTCAATGGGAAGACTGAAGCCACACAGTCGAGCTTCATCCGCTTAACGGATGCGATTCTGAGAGTGTTGCTCTAATTTCAAGACCAACGCTGCAGGTATCTGTAGTTATCGGGCCTGGTTAACGCCGGGATACCATTAAGAAAGGAAGCGTAGAATACGGGGTGCTTACAAATATGGCGAATGAAACTGGTCGGATTTCATCAGATTCATTTAGACAGTAGCATTTCACGAGGAGCCTGTCTTACAAATGTCTCAGTCGGATGGACGTGAGATTGCAGTTGTGCGTGTGAGTAGACCCGTTTAGATGGAAGGTCTCCCCCGAAGACGGAGTGCGGTTGCCCACGTGGCGGGGTATTCAAAAACGGTCACACGTGTAATGTGTGACCGTAGCTGATGCACTAGTACCATCGTGTTCAAATGATGCCGCTGTTGGGATGATCCCTGGAGTCTTTTAGCCAGGGTGAGCAACAGCAACAACAACAACAGATGTAAAGTCTTAGGCTACCTACTCTGCGTTCCAGAGACTGAGTTTACTGTATCTGAATAGTAGTACAGTGGAACCTCCCGTTCCCATTATATGACTCTCTCCCACATAAGACCTACTTATCTGAGACACTGCCCTTCTTTGCAAGTATTAAATTTACCTCCCTTATAAGACCCCTCCTTTATAAGACCTCATTTTGGATGATTTGTGAAGGTCTTATAAGGGAGGTTTTGATCAACTGTATACGTAGGTGGCCTAAACATACATTGGAATTTTGTTTGAAAGCGATGCTCTAACTCTTCGCAATCTTCACA
>CM065702.1:5598593-5618593 GCA_017654935.2 Phymorhynchus buccinoides
ATAGTTACTTCATAGTCTCTGTCTCTCTGTCTCTGTCTCTCTCTGTCTCTCTCTCTCTCTCTCTCTCTCTCTCTCTCTCTCTCTCTCTCTCTCTCTCTCTCTCTCTCTCTCCCTCTCTCTCTCTCTCCCTCTCCCTCTCTCTCTCTCTCTCTCTCTCTCTCTCTCTCTCTCTCTGTCTCTCTCTCTCTCTCTCTCTCTGTCTATCTCGGCTCCCTCTCTCTCTCCTCTCTCTCTCACTTGTCTTCACTCTTTTCTCTCTCTCTCTCTCTCTCTCTATCTCTCTCTCTCTCTCTCTCTCTCTCTCTCTCTCTCTCTCTCTCTGTGTCTCCCCCCCTCTCTCTCTCATATCAGGTGAAGCTAACAATAATGTATAGCCTCTCTGGCTTTGTCTTTTCTGTCTGTCTATCTGTTTGTCTGTCTGTCTGTCTGTTTATATGTCTCTCATGCTTTCGTTTTATGTTCTTCTGTCTTTCCCACGCAATCCTTTTCTTCTCTTTCTCTCTTTGCCTCTCTCTCTCTCTCTCTCTCTCTCTCTCTCTCTCTCTCTCTCTCTCTCTCTCTCTCTCACTCTCTCTCTGTCTGTGTGTCTGTCTGTCTGTCTGTCTCTCTCTGTCTTTCTCTCTCTTTCTCTCTCTCTCTCTCTCTCTCTCTCTCTCTCTCTCTCTCTCTCTCTCTCTCTCTCTCTCTCTCTCTCTGTGTCTATCCGTCTCCCCCTCTCTCTCTCTCTCTCTCTCTCTCTCTCTCTCTCTCTCTCTCTCTCTCTCTCTCTCTCTCTCTCCTCTCTCTCCCTCCCTCCCTCGCCTCCCTCAGTGCATATGTGTGTTCCTCTATACACGTGTCTGTGTGCGTCTGTGCGTCTGTGTGTGTCTGTTTGTGTATGTGTTTTCACAAGAAAGAGCCAGGCAGATGTTTATCTTTGAGCTTCTTCGCCTGTCTTGGCACTATCTCGATTGGACGTCGCGACACTCCTGTAATATAATCGTCACTCGAAATGTGTTAAAATAAATATTGTGTCAGTCCCCCACCCCTCCTTCTCTTCATCCTCCTCCTCCTCCTCCTTTTCTTTTTCTTCCTCTTCTGAAATTATTCTACTTCTTCTACTTCTTCTTCACCTTCTAAATTTTGTTGTTCTTCTTAATGATCTTCTTCTTCTTCTTCTTCTGCTTCTTCTTTTTCTCCTCCACCTCCTCCTCCTCCTCGTCCCCGTTCTTCTTCTTTTTTATATTTTCATTCTTCCTCTTCTTCTTTTTCTTCTTCTTTTTTTTCCTTCTCCATCGTCTTCTTCTTCGTCGTCGTCTTCTTCTTCTTTCTTTCTTCTTCTTCTTCTTCCTCTTCTTCTTCTTCTTCTTCTTCTTCTTCTTCTTCTTCTTCTTCTTCTTCTTCTTCTTCTTCTTCTTCTTCTTCTTCTTCTTCTTCTTCTTCTTCTTCTTCTTCTTCTTCTTCTTCTTCTTCTCCTCCTCTCCTTTTTCTTCTGCTACTTCTTATTCTTTTCTTCTTCTCTTCCTCCTCCTCCTCCTCCTCCTCCTTTTTCTTCTATTGTGTTTTTCGGGTTCTTTTTTTTCCAACTTTCTTTTCATTTTCTTCTTTTACCACTAAAGCACGCGCCAAACTATGTTCCACCTGACTTAATAGTCTCCCCTTAGCCTAATTTGTTATGTCTGTATTCAAGTATCTTCCAGGCTCGGTTATATCTCTCTCTCTCTCTCTCTCTCTCTCTCTCTCTCTCTCTCTCTCCTCTCTCTCTCTCTCTCTCTCTCTCTCTCTCTCTCTCTCTCTCTCTCTCTCTCTCTCTCTCTCTCTCTCTCTCTCTCTCTTTCTCTCTCTCTCTCTCTCTCTCTCTCTCTCTCTCTCTCTCTCTCTCTCTCTCTCTCTCTCTCTCTCTCTCTCTCTCTCTCTCTCTCTCTCTCTCTCTCTCTCTGTCGTTCCGTTCAAGCCGTCTGAAGCAGAAGAGCTCAGCTGATGTCATGTCCACTATGTCTGCCCTTTCAGGCACACTTAATAAACAGACAGACGACATTAGTCATGGTCAAGAGGTTTAATGATTACTCCCCTTTCTCTGAATCTTCCTGGCCCCGCCCTGTTCGCTTCTCTTAATCTTTAATAAAATAAAAATTTAAAAAGATTGTTTCCGTCCATAAGGGTCTCTGACCGATTGGACGTTAATTTCATCACCATTCGAAAGAAGGAAAATTATAAAAGTCTAAGTAAAAGCGGTGGCAAAGCTTTAAAAAGGGTTACAAAAGAAGAACAAAAAAATAAAAATAAAATATTAAAAGCACGTGTGTGTGTTTTAATTAAATCGGAGAATGTAGATTCTAATATACGTTTTCTCTTCATCTTTCTATGCTGTACCTTGTCACCCCCCCCCCCCTCCCCCTTTGGTTTAAACAATTTTTATTCAAATGCATAAATACAGAAAATGGAATAATTAAAAGGGTAAGGAGAGTAACAACAACCCACACCTTTCCTTCCTCGTTTAATTCCTCCCTCCTCACGGGTTTCACGGGTTTTCCCTCTTATAACTGGAAAGAAATATTGTATCAATTGACCAAGTCTCACTCCCATACAAATGCCCCCAAATTGAAAACGAAACATCATTTTAAAGAGCAACCTCAGTTTGAAGTTGGGGCATTTGTATGTGGGTCGCAGCTACTCATTAACAAAAAAGCAAGGGACTTAATCGTGGCGCGTCACTGGGTCTTTAAAACCGCCTCAAGAAGAAGAAGAAGAAGAAGAAGAAGTAACAAATAATAGTCGAGTATGGTTGATCAGGGAGAAAGGGTGACTGTGTTTTTCACACCCTTGCTGATTTCCAGTGTCGGGTGAAATCAGTCCCCAGATAGTGAGTGACAACTGGTACCTTCAGGTTAGGTACCTGTCAGTGTATATTTCACCACAAGGAGCAGGGACTGGTGAAGGGGGTGGGGGTGGGGGAGGGTGGGGAGGTGGGGGTGGAGTGTGACCCACCGAACAGACCCCTGAAGGAAGTTTGTCCAAGCTGCGAATCACTGAGCTGTGCCAGGGGAAAGAAATGTCACTGAGAGAGAAACTGCGAAGAATATTAATTACAATACGGTATTGGTATGGTATTTGGTATTTGGTATATTCTAGTCACAGAGACCTATCTCTGTGAAATTCGGGCTGCTCTCCCCCGGAGAGAGCGTCGCCGCAAGTGCAGCACCGATCCTTTTTTCTTGGGGAGGGGGGGGCACAGGGTGAGGGCACATTTGGGGCCTATCTATCAATGTTGGCCATACCAGGCAGCGGGATTTCTCCCTGCTCTTACTGACTTTCAACTGCCGTGGGATTTTTACGTGCGTAGAGCGCACGGGTCAGACTAGCTTTAAGTCCCCATCCGAAGGGCTCGACGTTCAGTTCGATTTTCCTGGGTCAAACTAGAAAGAAAGGGCGAGGAGGCCGGGATTCGAACCAGGGTCACTCACGTTGCAGTCACGCATTACATTTGGCAGGCGAACGTCTTAACCACTCTGCCACCTTTCTCAGGGTTTGCTAACGTAACTAACGTACTCCCGGAGGCTGTACCAATTCCTTTTAAAAAAACAATATTCTTTCATAACATATTAATCTCACTCTGAGAACTTTAATACTGTTTGCCATTGAGTGAAATAACATAACGTACATCATCGATGAGACATTGGATGCAAATCTGTCAATTTTTATCAAAATTGATCCAATGATTTAGAATCAAGGTATTGGAGCACTGTTTTCTTCACGCACACACAGATGGACAAAGGGACGGACGGGAAGACAGAAACACACGGACCCTCGTTCCAGATGCAATGAGCAGCTTAGGACGCACATTTCACCGCCACAGGGCAATCAAACCAGTAGGGGCTTAGCGCGTGATATTTTTAGTTGGGGGTGGTGAGTGAGAGAGGGAGAGAGAGAGAGAGAGAGAGAGAGAGAGAGAGAGAGAGAGAGAGAGAGAGAGAGAGAGAGAGAGAGAGAGAGAGAGAGAGAGAGAGAGAGAGAGAGAGAGAGAGAGAGAGAGAGAGAGAGAGAGAGAGAGAGCGAGAGAGAATGACAAATGAATGATTTAATGTCATCAGCAAGGTACATGCTATTTCGAGAGAGAGAGAGAGAGAGAGAGAGAGAGAGAGAGAGAGAAATTTGAAGAGAGAGAGAGAGAGAGAGAGAGAGAGAGAGAGAGAGAGAGAGAGAGAGAGAGAGAGAGAGAGAGAGGAGGGACTAATCTCCCTCTCTCTCTCTCTCGATCACTACCCCCAACAAAGAATATCACGTGCTAAGCCCCTACTGGTTTGATTGCCCTCTGGCGGTGAAATGAGCGTCCTAAGTTGACAATTCCTGTAGAACTGGGCGTGCAAAAAGGTGGTGAACGCAAATCAGTACGATGACACCTAGGCCTAGCGGAATAGTTTGGTTTTTTAAAACGGGTGGGTGGGGGTGGGGGTGCGGTTGGGGGTCGGGGTGCGGTTGGGGGTGGTGGTGGTATTGGTCCTTCCCTGCCAGTCCCAAGTCCATCAGTAGTAGTGGTCAATCGATGAGCGGAGGCAGGGGTCAGTCCACTACTGCTGGGATTAACGGTCACGGCACGCTGGGTCCCTGAGCAGAAGCTGTGCGGACAGTAATCACACCTGGGTCTGGCCCCTTGACAGTAAGGCCTGAGGTTAGACTGTGCTCTGCAAGAGTCAGCTGGGAAGAATGTGTGGGGAAAACCAGCAATGTGTTTGTTGGTATATTGAGAGAGAGAGAGAGAGACTGAGAGAGACAGACTGACAGATAGAGAGAGAGCGAGCGAGACAGACTGATAGAGAGAGAGAGAGAGAGAGAGAGAGAGAGAGAGAGAGAGAGAGAGAGAGAGAGAGAGAGAGAGAGAGAGAGAGAGAGAGAGAGAGAGAGAGAGAGAGAGAGAGAGAGAGAGAGAGAGAGAGAGAGAGAGAGAGAGAGAGAGGGAGAGAGAACAGGTGGCAACAGAACATTGTTTAGGTGTGGAAAGAGTTAATGAAGAGTGTTGACTTTGTAACAGTTGATGAACCATTTGTTTTTAGAAGACGGAGTTAAAAGGGGGAAAACCGTAAATGATGATAATTTCTAAGCGTGTATTTACAATGTATGATTGTACTTGCAAGTTGAACTTAACGCTTTGCGGATGTGGGTGGAAGTCCAACGTTTGAACCTGAGGTGAAGCTTTTCATTTATATGATTTTTGTGGTTCCTTCGCTCTACGTAGGAATCGCCTTCACTCTCACACCCCCTTGACCCGTGAGATTGATGCTGACCTCAGACTGCTCTGTAGATGGACAAGTAAAGGATAACAGAATTCACAGAATGCTTTTAATGATCTAAATGTTTACGACTTTGCTTCTGTCTGTCAAGCGATAGCGTGGAACTCACAACACTGACAGCTATATTTAGAGGGGGTGGGTGGTATTCTTTAGATACCTGTCGATATAGATATGTCCACAAGAGGAGTAGGGCATGCTGTAAAGGTCTGGGTACAGGTTAACACTTTTCACAAGATATTTCTGGTTCCCCATGGCAACACAGTGAGCTGTAAGTCATATTAAGAGTGGGCTATCACTGTGTTGCCATGGGGAAATAGAAATATATATCGTAAATAATGTTAACGTGTACACAAACCTTAAAGACCCCCCACGTCACGTGTCACATTCCCTCTTATGCTTGGAGGATTTCTTACCAGCTATAAGAGGGAAAGCACGTGAAAAACATGATTTTGACACGTGACGTGGTGGGTCTTTAAAGGTGGACCCTGACGGATGAGTTTTGGCAAGAAACACGTCGACATCACCAGAATGACAGCCTTTTCAAGGATCGGAACACTCACTTTGCTCTGGTTTCCTATAAATCAAACCGTCAAAACGGCGATTCCTCCTTGGCGGAGATGCCGGAGAGAGTAGCCATTTTGGATGGGGTGGGTGAAGGTCACTCATTGTGGTTGAAGCGTTTTCTTTTTTTTGTAGTGCAGTAAAAAATAATTGGAGTTGTTTCTTTTGTTGTGAGCGAAACTCCTTTCTAGATAGTCTGTATAAAATAAAATATAACAAATAAATAAAAGGCTTGTATTGCGAACATTTCGTGCAAACGAATTGGTCTAAATTCAGGCGGCCATTAGAAAAGAGACGACACATGCCTTCTCTTTGGGTGAAATAATTTGACTTCCAGCACCTCCGCCAAGGAGGAATCTCCGATTTGACGGTTTGATTTATAGGAAACCAGAGCAAAGTGAGTGTTGCAATCTCTTTAGCCCTTTCACCGCCAATGTCGCATTTTTGCACCACAATGATTCAACAACTATGTCATAAAATCTCTTGAAATCAGGGTCTGTTATTCAATGATATTGTGTTCCTAAATTTGGGCAGTAAGGATTGACCCTATTCTAAATGTGTCACAGAGAAATCCCACAATATTGCAGACAAAATCTGTTCTGTAGCCAAGTAGCTTTAATGGAAATTTTTGGCTCAAAGATGGCTGGCGGTGAAAGGGTTAAAGGGTGTATTCCTGGTGATCTGGACGTGTTTCTTACAAAACCTCATCCGTCAGGGTGGCCCTTTAAGATAACAAATAGTTCACACATGACCATAACACAGACAATTAGACAGACAGACACAGACAAGTGGTTCACACGGATCAACAAAATTGTACCAACGATCCAGTGACTGTGAAAATATGTTCTGCAGGGTGGACAGACAACCGTGAGAGAGGGGTGGGGGTGGTAGGGATTGGTACCACTTGACTCTGTGGTCAGTGGGAAAGAAAATCCGCTGGCAGATTTAGTAAATGAAGTAGAGAAATGTGTAGGACGATTACAAGGGAGAAACATCCCCTCTGTTTCAGGAAGGGTGGTATGTGGTAACACAAATGTACTTGTAGCCGCATCAAATGATTTGGGAGAGGTTAATGTGTGTGTATGTGTGTGTGTGCGCGCGCGCGCGCGCCGCGCGCGCGCGCGTGTGTGTGTGTGTGTGTGTGTGTGTGTGTGTGTGTGTGTGTGTGTGTGTGTGTGTGTGTGTGTGTGTGTGCGTGTGTGCGTGTGCGTGCGTGTGTGCGTGCGTGCGTGCGTGTGTGCGTGTATGTGTGTCTGTCTGTGCGCGTGTGTCTGTGTGTTGCTTAAATGCATAAAAAACAAGTATTAAGATGTGAAATAAAAGCTCTGAAAGACTTTGCAAAATAGATATGCACTGACATCATTGATGAATCACTTTGTGTCTATGACACATAGACAGCAAAAGAGGCAATTGCTATTGTGGAAAACAGAACACGAATGTGTTTGTAGAGGGAGGAAATGACTTGCCCTGGAGACAACCACACTCCTTTGGACATAAGTACTTTATGACCGCTGGCTTGCAAAAGGTCCTTTGAGGTCAACCCATCCCGATAATGATAACACCAGGAGCCAATGTCTTTCACAAAAGATTGAGCAGGAACATTATTTTCCATCACTCAGAAGAAAAACACCAATCATTACACAGCTCTCGGTCTAACTGTGCTTCTGTACCAGGTTCTGTGTCATTATTAGCCAATGATGAAAACCGTTCTGTGTCTAAAAACAAAGGCCAATCAAATCAACTGCTGAGATGCAAACCCTGCAAGTACCCGGTACCCCGTGGGTCCAATTGCACCCATAGTTTTACTTTTTGCATCCTATTTCCAAAACTGTTCATACAATCTTGCTGAAATTTTATGACTTTGTTCGTGAAAGATTTGAACATGCGCAGCCATAACATCACGCAATTGTGTTGAAAAACAAACGAGTAAATAAACAATGCTGGCCTAACTATTTCATTCTTTGATTAACCAGTCTTCCTTTCGAGGCTTACCAGTTCTGTGCCTTGTGTTGTTTATGTGTAACATATTCAAGGCTAGAAGGCTCTGCCACTCTTGGATAGATGTTGATGTGTTTGTATGTCGTCCTCTCCACCATTGTTGATGACGTACTGTGTGGGTGAAGGGTCATAAAGGCGAACTTGGTACATTCGTTTTTGAGAATGATGCTTTGCTTGTCTCACTTTAGCTCTGATCCACGCATTGCTAGATGATTGGCATTGTAATCAGCTTTGGTCATAAAGGCGAACTTGGCACATTCGTTTTTTATAATTATGCTTTGTTTGTCTCACCTTGGCTCTGATCCACGCATTGCTAAATGATTGGTATCGTAATCAGCTTTGGTGGAGGGGAGTTAATTAGAAAGAGAGTTTCCTCCCTTTGTTCAATTTCGTGATCTCCTCTCTTGGCCTCACTGTTTCGTTCTTTGATTAACAAAGTCGTCGTTTAACCGTCCCAGCAGCAGTCACGACACACTGGCTCCTTGAGAAGAAATTGTGCTGACATTAATCACACCTAGGTCTGGTCGTCAACGGGTAACGCCTGGAGGGGTGCAATGCTCCAGAAGAAAGGATTGGCAGCAGGCGCGTGGAAAACCCCACTGTATATACATAGAGAGAGAAACGAGAGAGGCGATGGAAGGACATTCCTTGGGTACCCTGTCAAGGGTCATTTCTCTAGGCTGGATAATCAGGCGATGTGACCATGTCATGTTGGATTAATGTCGTTTCTTCAGCAGTTGTTAACAGACCTTCGAACGGATCAGTAGGGGAGAACGGGGCTGATTCGCCTACTGTTCAGCTTTTCTCGTAATAAATGGTAAGCTAGCTGAAGCAGAAGCTCCATTTGATTTTATACTAACAGTTAGGTAAATGTATGGACAACATCAACATATGTATATAGAAAATTCAGTTAAAAAGAAAGAGTTTAATTGCACCCATAGGTAGGCATACTTGCCCCAAGGTGTGGCAAATCCACCCGCAGGCTTACATCCCCCCACCCACCCCCACCCCTGCTTATGCCTAGAAATAATAATATTAATAATAATAATAAGGCAAATTTATATAGCGCCCATCCAACTATGTAGGCTACAGGTCGCTTTACGTATTATAATAGAAATGGAATAAAAACATGAAACAAAAATCCAATAACATGAGCAGAAAATACACATATCAATCAACAACAACTGCTGTGACTACTACCATTACTACTACCATTACTACTACTACCACCACCACAACAACTACTACTACTACTACTACTACTACTACTACTACTACTACTACTACTACTACTACTACTACTACTACTACTACTACTACTACTACTACTACTGCTTTCTTCTCTCAACGCTAATGCTTGTGATGGGTCTGCATGAATGAAGTGGGCGTGGATTAGATGGGAGGAGGGGAACGGGGCATGTAGTAACTGAGTTTGTTTGTTTGTTTATGTGTGTGCTTGCGTGCACGCGCATGTGTATGCACGCACGTATATGTGTGTGTGTGTACATGTGTGTGTTGTGTGCGTTGATGTGAGTGTGTTTGTGTGTGGGGAGGGAAGGATGCGTTTGTGTATACCAATGTGTATATATGCATGTGCATATTTGTATATCTATGAGTATGTGTTTGCGTGGGGGTGACGGTGGGAATGCGAGCGCGTCTGAGTATGTTCGATATGTATGATGCAATCTTGCATGTGGAGTGAATTTCAGTTTTGTTAAGCGCCATGGGTAGTTCGTCTAAAATGTGCGCTTTATAAATGTCTTTATTGTTATTATTATTATTACTACTTTTATGCTTAATAAAACCCAGAACCACACATAATCTTCAATTACTACGCATCCTTTCAATACCAAAACCCAACATTTATCTTCATAATATATCAAACAAAACTAAAATTAAGTCATGGATTCATATGTTACAAAACAAATGGCACAAAGAACTCTTTTTGCACTCCACTTTTCTCAAATTGATACACATCCCCCAAACTTACACGGGACATGGCGGGAGGATACCCTGTAGCTGTCACATACTGTAAATGATTCTAGAGCAAAGCACGTAGCAATAAGAACGAAATGACAGACCTGCCGCCGGGGCGGACCAGCCCCGGTCTCCCCTACATGCCCTCGTCCTACGTACTTACTTCCAAGTACTAAGTATATCTGTTCTGTTAAGTTTCTGCAGTTGTACATTCTGAAGAGTGTCAAGTCAGGGGAAGTCCATATGCTATGCAAATAAGCAGATACTGAAGTTTTCGAAGATGTTCTAAATTGGTCTAATGTCATCCCTGGATCTAAGGACGGTGCCTTCATAGGAGATCCTCGCTAAGACAATTATGTGCTTATTCCGCAAGTTTCGTTTTCGTCAAATTGGTAACATAAAATAGACAAACCGCTTCATCGACACAATCATTACTGATTTAGGTTCCAAACGAAAAAAGCTACAGGAAAGGGAAATAATGCAAAACACATGCTACAGCCCAAAAAAACAAAACCGAAAGAAGATTCAATCGCTCATGAAAATGACAAGATCACAGGGCAAGAAAGAACAGACTTGGAGAAGAAAAGGCTGGAACATTACTGGCATTAAAACAGAAGCACATCCTGTTAAAGCATCATCAAAATGCATCTTGAAATGTATTTGCGTTACAATGTCTGTAACGGATATTTGTAGCCCACGTGAAATAATCACAGGAAACGGAAATACGAGGATGATGGGAACAATGGTACGATAAACGCCGACAGATGGCGTCTGGCCGCCCCACAATTCCTCGCCTGACAGGAAACGTCTGGCAATGACGCTGACACCACGTGACAAGAACAGCGTGTTGCGCGTGCCTAGACCGGGTCCTAGGTGCGAAACGTCGCCTCCTGGCAGTGACGTCATTAGTAAATTAGCGTCATCAAGGATCGGTACAGAAAATCACGGAGAGAGAGAGAGAGAGAGAGAGAGAGAGAGAGAGAGAGAGAGAGAGAGAGAGAGAGGGGGGGGGAGAGAGAGAGAGAGAGAGAGAGAGAGAGAGAGAGAGAGAGAGAGAGAGAGAGAGAGAGAGAGAGAGAGAGAGAGAGAGAGAGAGAGAGAGACTAATAACTGAAAATAATATGCAATAGGGACTGTTATGCTATTCATATTTCTTCAGTGTTTTTCTTAAAGGTGGGCCCTGACGGATGAGGTTTTGTCAGAAACACGTCGAGATCACCAGGAAAACACCATTTACAAAGATCGCAACACTCATTTTGCTCTGGTTTCCTAGAAATCAAACCGTCAAAACGGCGATTCCTCCTTGGCGGAGATGCCGGAGAGAGAAGCCATTTTGGATGGGGCGGGTGGAGGCCAAACCCATTGTGGTTGAAGCTTTTTATTTTTTGTAGTGCAGCAAAAACAAACAAAAAATCTATTTCCTTTGTTGTGAGCGAAACTCATTTAGATAAACTGAATATTTTTGTTTTAAAGGCTTGTATTGCGAAAATTTCGTGCAAACAATTTGGTCTAAACTCAGGCGGCCATTACAAAAGAGACGGCACACGCCTTCTCTTTCAGTGAAATAATTTGACTTCCAGCACCTCCGCCAAGGAGGAATCGCCGATTTGACGGTTTGATATCTAGGGAACCAGAGCAAAGTGAGTGTTGCAATCTCTGTAAAGGGTGTTTTCCATGGTGATCTCGACGTGTTTCTTGCAAAATCTCACCCGTCAGGGTCCACCTTTAATACAGGTGATTAGTTTTCGCAATAAGTTCCAAAATAAGTCAATAAACTGTGTGGAGATAGTCCGTTTTGACTCTAAGGCGTCGCGGGGCGGGTGACGGTGTAAAGTTACCAGTAGAGCTTCGTCTTTCGTCAAATACAGCTGCTTATGCCGGGGCCCATTCTGTGCAATTTGTCGTTTGTCTTTTTACCAAACGCGATCGTAGAGAGCGGATTGGTAATGTTTTCACTCGTGTCTGAGGCGGACTATGTATGTATCCTCTCTAGCGTTTGAACGGATGGACTTAGGGTGCTCACATTTTGCATGCGGGTAGGTACTGGAGAGATCTAGGCCAAGTTCGATAATGAAGGTCATGGGTCAAAGGTCTAGGTCACTGGAGCCGAAAATGCCTGCCGCGCGGTTGGTGATTTAACGTCTTAACGCTCTAGTTTTGTCATTTCTTTGGTTTGAATTTTGTTTCTTTTCCGTTCATTTTCTTCCAATTTTTCTTTTTTATTCCATGTACCCCCACGGGGCTTTCGGAAATAAACTTTCAAACTTGAAACTTGCAAAATACTATGACTCTCAAAAACTTGGAAGCATTTGCAGCCCAGAGGAATAGATGATGGCCTTTGGGAACCGTCCCCATGGTCAACACCAGATGTCCTCAAGTTCTTTCGGCCGTGGGAGTGGGGATGTATCCTGGGCAAGGCATCTCGGCTATCTTGTACTTTTAGTCAAATTTGGGCTGCTCTTTCTCGGAGAGGGCGTTGCCTGAAGCGCAGCGCCTACCCATTTTTTTTAAACAAAAAATCTTTTTCTTTTTCTTTCTTTTTTTGGGGGGAGGGGGAGGAGGGATATGGGGCAGACTTGGGAAATCTAGCTATCAATTTCATCATACCAGGCAGCGGGATTTCTCCCTACTTTTACCGACTTTTAACTGCCGTGGGATTGTTTTCGTGCGTAAACCGCACGGGTCAGACTAGCTTTAAGTCCCCATCCGAAGGACTAGACATTCAGTATACATTTTTTTCAAAACAATCGTTCAATTTTGACCAAATGACAACTTTTTCGCTGCCATTGGGATTAACGTGTGCTGAGTGCATCGACACACGGGACCTCGGTTTATCGTCTCATTCGATAGACTCCACGTTCAGACCGTAAGGCCTAGTGCAAAGTGAGAGGAAAAATCCCCTGTACCCAGGTTCGAACTCGGGGTTTACTTGACAAAAGGCGAACGCGGTACGTCTGTGCCACTCTACACCTAACTAAAACAAAATGAAATCTAAAACCTTTAAGCTGTCACATCAAAGATAGGCGCAGCTGTTCGCAGGCTGTTTATGTGTGTGTGTGTGTGTGTACACAGTTAAGAATAGAGCTTCAAGAAATACAAGCCATAATATAATAATTATTACGATTGACAAGAAACTGAGTGCTGTCTAATTGAGGTTGGTTGCTGGTCAATACCTTGATATGATTGGTGCTGTGTAGTGCTGTTGATGCACGGCCCGCCTCGTGATGATTGGCAGTCTGGGGTGTTGTTGTTGTTGTCAATATCAGGTGAGAGAGAGAGAGAGAGAGAGAGAGAGAGAGAGAGAGAGAGAGAGAGAGAGAGAGAGAGAGAGAGAGGGGGGGGGAGAGAGAGAGATGGAGAGAGAGAGAGATGGAGAGAGAGAGAGATGGAGAGAGAGAGAGAGAGAGAGAGAGAGAGAGAGAGAGAGAGAGAGAGAGAGAGCGAGAGAGAGGGGGGGGGGAGAGAGATTGAGAGAGAGAGAGAGATGGAGAGAGAGAGATGGAGAGAGAGAGAGAGAGAGAGGGGGGGGGAGAGAGAGAGAGAGAGGGGGGGAGAGAGATGGAGAGAGAGAGAGAGAGGGAGAGAGAGAGAGAGATGGAGAGAGAGAGAGAGAGAGAGAGAGAGAGAGAGAGAGAGAGAGACATGGAGAGAGAGAAAACCTGAAAACTTGAAAACTTAAACTTTTTTTTCCCAAGGATATAGATTTTAGGCAACGTCTATTCTTCCAATCTGTCCGAGAGAGATGGAGAGAGAGCGAGATGGAGAGAGAGAGAGAGAGAGAGAGAGAGAGAGAGAGAGAGAGAGAGAGAGAGAGAGAGAGAGAGAGGAGAGAGAGAGAGAGAGAGAGAGATGATGGAGAGAGAGCGAGATGGAGAGAGAGAGAGAGAGAGAGAGAGAGAGAGAGATGGAGAGAGAGAGAGAGAGAGAGAGAGAGAGAGAGAGAGAGAGAGAGAGAGACAAAGAGAGTGAGAGGGTGGAGAGGAAGAGACAGAGAGACAGACAGAGACAGACAGACTGAGATATATATATATATTTATTTTTTTTTAGTTAAAATAAGTTTTATATATATATATATATATTTGGATAAAAAAGCTTGGATAAAAAAATTAGAACTTACAAAGGATTTGTTGTGGTTTTTTCTTCAGATGTATATATATATATATATATATATATATATATATATATATATATAGAGAGAGAGAGAGAGAGAGAGAGAGAGAGAGAGAGAGAGAGAGAGAGAGAGAGAGAGAGAGAGAGAGAGAGAGAGAGAGAGAGAGAGAGAGAGAGAGAGAGAGAGAGAGAGAGAGAGAGAGAGAGAGAGAGAGAGAAAGAACGAACGAACGAACGAACGCACGAACGAACGAACGAACGAACGAACGAATGAACCATTTTAATGAATAGGCCGTTGCTCGAGCCATAAGGGACTAGAGGAGAAGCTGCCCAAGAAAAACAAAATCAAAACAATAATCTTTAACTAATACAAACATAAGCAAAACATATGTAATTTTGCATCAAAGCCTAGCTGCAATTTAGTAAATAGACTGCATCATCATTTGGAATGTACATTCAAAATAGAAGTAAAATCAATACAGACAGACAGAGAGATAGACAGACAGAGAGACAGACACAGAGAGAGGGAGAGAGAGAGAGAGAGAGAGAGAGAGAGAGAGAGAGAGAGAGAGAGAGAGAGAGACAGAGACAGAGACAGAGAGAGAGAGACAGACCAGACAGACATACGGACATACAAACAGACAGACGAACATACAGACAGACGGACAGACAGACGGAGACACACACACAGACACAGAGAGAGGGGTAAGCGGATGGCCAATGTCATTAGCATAACACACATAATAAATAAATAATTAAAATCATCTTACATAGATTTTCAAGCCCAGTATATAGCATCTTATTGTCAAATCATCGGATGCAAAAAAGATTTGTTTAGTTTTTTTAAAAAGACTTAAGCATGTTAGTTATCATGTCATTTTATAATGCTAAATGTTGATTATCTTTCAAAGCACAATAACACATATTGTATTAAAAAAATCTGCGTTTTATAAATTTTAATAAGCAATTAGAAACTGATGAAAATGAACGAATAGACAAAAACACATTCTTTTCTTTACAATTTTTATTTTTTTAAATTGAGCTACAAATTATCCTTTGTGTATTGCTTTGTATACTGTATATTTTAAAGTAGGTCTATTTTTTAAAACACGATTACAATAGACGATTTTCGGAAGGAAGAAAAAAAACCTAGGGGAGAGCACTTCGTGAAAATTAGAGTTGCTTACCTCCATTACTCGGTCAAATACTATAGCAACAATGCAACAATGGCGTCGAAGCTTGAAACCGCAGGATGCGAGTCAGCGACTTGCAAACATTTTTTTAGAAAACTTAGGGGTGGCCAGTGGCCACAAACTGATAAAACTTGCAAAATGTGACGCAAAAATATAAATGACATAATTGTTTAGAATGACGCACGGTGTTCCAAGTGCTGTATGTCTGCTCAAACACACGAGTCGATAGGCTACGAGAGCTGATAGTAGAGTGACTTCCCCTGTTTGACCGATTGAATTAGTCAAGATCACTTCCACACACCATGAAATTACTCCCCTTAATTATTTCCGAACAATTCTATTGACAGAATTAGGAATTTCTTGTGGCGCGATGACGTCGTGAAGGCCAATACGTGAATTAAAATAATGAGCTCATGCTTTCAGTTTCTTTCTTTCTTTCTTTCTTCTTTTTTTTTCACTGCATCATTTTGAAGTGTCACGCCGAATGTTTCTCTGAACATTTTTATTTATTATACTTACATATACATCTGTATCGTTAGAAATTCGGGACTTTCCTGGAGTTGCACTGCCTCCGGGCATTGCCTCCAGGATCGTTCCCACCATCTTTATATCTACTTATATGTCTGTTTCAGACCGGAGGACGTTAAACGGATTTTCATCTCAACATTTTATCGAGACTTTCTTTTTCTGTTTCCCCCTTTTCTTATTACATTTTGTTTTCAGCGAATAGACCGACTCACATGATATTCCAGTAGTAATAATAATAATAATACTGGTTATTTATAGAGCGCTTAACTCCCTTTGCAGGGTGCTCAAAGCGCTGAACAATGGCCTACACACTAACATACAGATAAACACCAAGCCAAGAAAAATCAACATGAAGACAAGCATCAATGAATATAAACATTAAAAATAAGTGTGACTGTTCATACAAAATGCATGTATTAATCTCTCTCGCCCTCCCTCCCTCCCCCCCCCCCCTCCTCCCCCCCCCCCACACGCACGCACGCATGCACACACACATACTGCAGGGCAATATCATCAAGGACTACGTGGATTAGAGGTGAGAGTATGAGGTTTCAAAAAGATGAGTTTTCAGAGAAGTTTTGAAAGACTGAACAGAGGAAGAGTGGCGAACACTGTGTGGTAAGCTATTCCAGACCGAGGGAGCAGAGTACGAAAAAGAAGATTCGGATGGAAGTTCAGTTTAACGTCGCGTATCGGCTTTCGCCATGTACGACGGGCTGAACAAACCAACCAGGGTATAAACAAAAAATTATGTTCCTGAATCACTGTCTTAGCCAAAAGGCCGAGAAGCGATCAGGAAGTTTTTAAAGTAAAACTTTGAAACTTAATTGAAAAACAAAAATGAAAAAAAAAGAAGATTCACCGAAGGATTTAGTTTTAATACGGGGAGTGGAGAGCAGGCATGAGTCGGAGGAAGATCTGAGATGTCGGGTGGGAGTGTAGGTTTGTACAATGTAGGTGAGATACTGAGGGGTAGTTCCATTAATAGAGTTGAAGGTGAGGCATGCGACCTTGTACTGAATTCGAGCAGAAATTGGAAGCCAGTGAAGAGTGTGAAGTAGCGGGGTGATATGCAGTGTCTTTTTTGCTTTGAAAATCAATCTTGCAGCTGCGTTCTGAACTTTAGTACGACTACAAAGCTGTGACGACGTTTGTGATGCATGGTTGTAGTGAAATGCTACTGTCAAAGTGAATCCGATGAAATCCTACTATTTTCGTTCATTATAGTCATGTAGAACACAATACACGAATCTCGTCAAATGTGTGTGATACACCAAATATGCAGACATTTCATCAGATTCATGTACTGGGGACTACAAATAGAGTGAACACAACTAGTAGGATTTCATCGGAGTCATTTAGACAGTAGTATTTTAGGAGAACCATGCCTCTCAAATGTGCATCCGCGTTCGTGTTTTTTTGTTTTCAAGATGATTATCAAATAAAAGCAGTCAAAATAATTAAAGAAAATTAAGAAAAGGCTCGATTATCATCATCATGGCTTACCGAATGTGGTATGAACGAGTTGGCGTCGATAAATGTGTGTGTGTGTGTGTGTGTGTGTGTGTGTGTGCGTGTGCGTGTGTGCGTGTGCGTGTGCGTGTGCGTGTGTGTGTGCGTGCGCGTGTGTGCGTCGCGTATGCGCGTGTTGTGTGTGTGTTAGAGAGAGAGAGTTGCTTTGTATAATGCGTTGTTGCTGGTTGGTGTCATTCTTGAATGCTGTTTTTGTTGTCTGTTGATGAATAATTGATTGTAAAGCGCTTTGGGCTCATCTGAGGTAAAGCGCTATATAAATGTACTATTATTATTATTATTATTATTATTATTTTTATTATTATTATTATTATTGTTATTATTATTATTATTTTCGGTCAAGGTCGATGCGCATAAATGTTCCTAATAAATCATTATTAGTCATAGCTTCTAAAAACTTCTAACCATTTTGGTAATGCATCCAGACGATTTTTAAACAAAGGTGCACATTTTATGTCAGTAGGCAATTCGTTCCACATGTTAGTAATTCTGTTACCAAAACAATTTGTTCTTATGTTAGTATTATACCTTTTAACAACAACTTTACCATAAGGCGTTTCTAGTCATATTGTATTGAGGAGATGAAAAGACATTACTCCAGGGACGGTATTCACGTTGAGATAGCATGAGACTTAGCATGATGCTAACTTAGAAGCTCTTCCAATGTCCTATAGGATTTAATAGGACTTTTGGAAGAGCTTCTAAGTTAGCATCATGCTAAGTCTCATGCTATCTCGACATGAATACCGTCCCACCACGAAGAAGAAAAGGTGATATCATAAAGACGGTTGTTGGGGCTTTTTCTGTTTTGTTTTTTGTCGCTTCAAAAATAATAAAATAATACAACCATTCTTCTTGCAACACTGTTTTTTTTCCCAGACAGTTAAAACTTCATAAGAGCTAGCCAGTCGAGGCAGAGAGACAGGTCTTGCTTTCCTTGGTTTTTTTTTAAATTTTTTTTTTTTTTTTTAACTTTATCCTTTTCCTTTTTTTTTTCTTCCCCTTTTATTATTTTCTTCTCTCTTTAATGTTTTCCCTCGTTTATTTTGTAGCCTCTCCCCATTGTTGACTACAGGCAGCAACAGCTGTGGCTAAAGGTGACCACACAGGCAGCTGGGTGGGAGGTAGCCAATAGGCGTGCACGTGAAAGGGGCGTGGTCATTCTTTTTCTTCTTTTTTTTAAGAAGGGAGAAAGAAGAGTACATGAGTGATAGAGAGAGGGGTGGGAGGAGAGAGAGAGAGAGAGAGAGAGAGAGAGAGAGAGAGAGAGAGAAGAGAGAGAGAGAGAGAGAGAGGAGAGAGAGAGAGACGAAACAAAACGAAGTTTTATTTATACAGGGTAAATGAGATAAGCATCGCATTTTTACACTCAGAGAGACTAAACTGTACCATAATGTTCCATTACTGGAGAGAGAGAGAGAGAGAGAGAGAGAGAGAGAGAGAGAGAGAGAGAGAGAGAGAGAGAGAGAGAGAGAGAGAGAGCACCGAACACTGAAAAACTTTACTTAACAAGGATACGGATTTTAGGTGATGTCTATTCTTACAATCTGTCCGTGCTTGCAATCTGAGAGAGAGAGAGAGAGAGAGAGAGAGAGAGAGAGAGAGAGAGAGAGAGAGAGAGAGAGAGAGAGAGAGAGAGAGAGAGAGAGAGAGAGAGAGAGAGAGGGGATGGGGGACGGATGAAAGGTCCACGCACACTGGATCTCCTGAAAGCATCGATTAAGGGTGGTGATGATGGTTTCAACTGTCCTCCCCTCCCCGCTTGCCTCCCCCATCTAAGGCCGTCGCCTCCCCCTCTACCACCTACGCCTTCCCACTCAGACACACATAAATGCGCGCGCGCGCACATACGCACAGAGATAGATAGATAGATAGATAGATAGAGAGAGAGAGAGAGAGAGAGAGAGAGAGAGAGAGAGAGAGAGAGAAAGAGAGAGAGAGAGAGAGAGAGAGAGAGAGAGAGAGAGAGAGACCCACAGAGACAGAGACAGACAGATAGCACACATATATAGATAGGCCTACACTCGTCCATGCACGCGCGCGCACACATACACACACACACACGCCCGCACATACACACACACACACTCAGAGAGAGAGAGGGAGAGAGAGAGAGAGAGAGAGAGAGAGAGAGAGAGAGGGGGGGGGAGAAATAGAGAGAGAGCTCACACAGAGAGAAACAGAGAGAGAGACAGCGAGAGAGAAACAGAGAGAGAGAGAGACCCACAGAGACAGAGAGAGGCAGAGACAGACAGACAACACACATATATAGACAGGCCTACACTCGTCCATGCGCGCGCGCACGCACGCACGCACGCACACGCACGCACGCACACGCACGCGCGCACACACACACACACACACACACACACACACACACACACACACACACACACACACACACACACACATACACACACACACACACAGACCCCGTCTAGTGAGGGTCAGTCTTGTTGTCGCCACGGTCATTCAATGGAACCTGTTTGTCGACAATAAGCTAATTGCTTCAATCTTCGATCAGTAAAAGCCCAGGTCAGTTTCATAGCAAAACGCGCTGCACGTGCAGAACGTTTTTGTCGAAAGAAATGACATCTTCTGCAAAACATTAGCTACATTCAGGTAAATATAAGGCCTGTTCTTCACTTCCGGTAAGAAGAAAGAGTTCCTATCAAAAGGGAGATAAATAATACCTCTACAATTATGTTAAACTGCTATGTCGATAAATTCGATTTTAATTCATTCGCGATTTGTTTTTCTTTGCACAGAAAGTTTTTTCAACAATATTATTTGCTACATAACATTATTTATGAAGAAAGAAATGAGAAAGAGC
>CM065702.1:5628593-5646093 GCA_017654935.2 Phymorhynchus buccinoides
CAGCAAATAAAAATAATAATACATTTGTATATTCTTGCTAACTATTTACTGCGGACAGCAAAGCATTCATAAATGTATCTTGCTATTTCAGGTTGAAAGGATTTGATTTCAGTATGAGACTTGGAGACTGAAAATCTGTTAACAATAAAGAATGCATCTGTCTGTTAATACTATTAATAAGAGCAAGCCGCAAATCGGTATACAGTGTACATGCATCTAGAAAATGGAGATGCACTGGCCACGCCTGTACTTGGTGGGGGCTGTTGGATGCGTTCAGGTTTCTGAGTGGGGTGTGTTTTGCCCGTGGGCTCTGCAGTCATGAACAAGATGGCCACGCCATGTAAATCGTCCTCCCAACTACACCATTATCTCTGGTAGAGAAATTACAAGCGATTTGTACATTCAAACAAATGAAACACATACATAATTATATTGCTCGGGTAAACTTTTGGTATACTTTCTGCTCAGGTACAAATAAATATTGTGGTCAGAATGATGTTTTTAACTACTCTGCAAACAGGTAGTAGTAGAGAATGGGATTATGAAGAAAGGACATAGGGGTGAGGAGGGAGAGGGGGGTGTAGGAAAGAGGGTAGGGGGTAGGGTAGGGTAGAATAGGTGCACTTGAGATAAAAGCTCGTCTAGTTTGTAAACTGTCTGCTGCCTTGTCGAGAGAAGAGAGAGAGGGTGGTGATGGTAGCGATGACGACATGAGAAAATGTCTCTGCAAAGAAAGAAATACGATCCAACGCATTCTTTATTTTTACCCTTTATTTTTTTCCACAAACTCTCTCTCTCTCTCTCTCTCTCTCTCTCTCTCTCTCTCTCTCCTCTCTCTCTCTCTCTCTCTCTCTGTCTCTCTCTCTCTCTCTCTCTCTCTCTCACTCTCGGCTCTCTCTCTCCCTCTCTCTCTCTCTCTCTCTCTCTCTCTCTCTCTCTCTCTCTCTCTCTCTCTCTGTCTCTCTCTCTCTCTCTCTCTCTCTCTCTCTCTCTCTCTCTCTCTCTCTCTCTCTCTCTCTCTCTCTCTCTCTCTCTCTCTCTCTCTCTCTCTCTCTCTCTCTCTCTCTCTCTCTCTCTCGTTCATTGGTTTTGACATCCGAATGAAAAAAAGCCGGTTGTCCTTATTCCGTTTTTCCCTCATATAAAAAACATTCGTTTCTTCGTCTCTCTCTGTCTCTCTCTGTCTCTCTCTCTGTCTCTCTCTCTCTCTCTCTCTCTCTCTCTCTCTCTCTCTCTCTCTCTCTCTCTCTCTCTCTCTCTCTCTCTCTCTCTCCTCTCTCTCTCCCTCTCTCCACTCTATTCCGTCTGAAGAGCGGTCAAGTGGGTGGGGGGATATTATATATCACACCTCTGGCCTCTTATCTCGTCACCTTGCTCCGTCGACACTCAAACAGTGGCGCCAGACAGCCACGAGTGTGCGTGCGCGCAAGCAAACACACATGCACACACACGCGCGCGCGCGTGCGCGCTTGTACACACAGATACACACACGCCAAACAGGCACGAGTGTACTTGCGCGCAGGCAAACATATAGACACGCATGCACACACACGCGCGCGCACGCGCTTGCACACAGAGATATATTCACACGTATGCACGCACACATGCGCGTGTGCACACTGTGTGTGTGTATGTGTGTGTGTGTGGTGTGTGTGTGTGTGTGTGTGTGTGTGTTTGTGCGTGCGTGCGTGTGTGTGCGTGCGTGCGTGTGCGTGTGCGTGTGCGTGCGTGTGCGTGCGTGTGTGTGTGTGTGTGAGAGAGAAAACAGAGAAGAAAGAGAGAAAGAGAGAGAGAGAGAGAGAGAGAGAGAGAGAGAGAGAGAGAGAGAGAGAGAGAGAGAGAGAGAGAGAGAGAGAGAGAAAGAAAAAACGAAAACGAAAACGAAAACGAAATTTTATTTAACCAGGGAACATGAGATAAGCAAGTTACATGCTTTTTTCCACCCAGCCCTGGAGGAGAGAGAGAGAGAGAGAGAGAGAGAGAGAGAGAGAGAGAGAGAGAGAGAGAGAGAGAGAGAGAGAGAGAGAGAGAGAGAGAGAGAGAGAGAGAGAGAGAGATTGAACACTTGATATTTCATTGTCATTACTTCAAAAGATATAATGACGCGGGTGGTAATCAGAGAGAAAGAGAGAGAGAGAGAGAGAGAGAGAGAGAGAGAGAGAGAGAGAGAGAGAGAGAGAGAGAGAGAGAGAGAGAGAGAGAGACGAGAGAGAGAGAGAGAGAGAGGCCGAGAGAGAGAGAGAGAGAGAAATTGAACACTTGATATTTCATTGTCATTACTTCAAAAGGTCCTACAGACACGGGAGGTAATCCCACCTGCTTCCATTCTCTTCTCTTCTACGGAGGTATGAACAAAAGTGTAGTTATGAATACAACTAAGGAAAATGTGCGTTTTCTTTCGCAATATTCAGAAAATATAATATTCAGAACAATATAAATATACTGTCCCAAAAACTGAAGAAGAAAAGAAACGCATACGTTTTAACTCTATTGGCCACTGCAACTAGGGTTATTAACGCCCTTGATAGTGAGAGTGAAGCCGTTGTTAGTCAGTGCTGAAAAGGGCATTCACTCTTGCGAAAGGCAGCCTCAAATAGGGTTATTGGCGAGAGTTATACCCTTGTTTGGTCAGTACTCAAGTATCTACCAAGGGCATTCACTCTAGCAAAACATGGTTGTTGCAGTGGCCAATACGCACACACCTAACTGATTTTAACCCTTTCACCGCCAAAGTCACATTTTAGCACCACAGTGGTTTAACACCTATGTCACTAAAAGGCATCAAATTGGGGTCTATTATCCAAAGACCCTATTGTTTTAGTCTTGGGGAGTAAGGTTAGACCTTATTTTATATATGTCACATACGAATCCCCAACACTGCAGATGGATTTTGTTCTCTACCCAGGTACATTTAATGGACATTTTTTGCTGAAATATGGCTGGCGGTGAAAGGGTTAAGGCTCTTGGGAACTTCCGCGTCGACAATATGACAAAACAAACAAATAAACAAACAAAAATGGTGGCGCTGCGCTCGGAACGACGCGCTCTCCAGGTGGGAACAACACACATTTCACATAGATAAGTCTCTGTGATAAGCATATACCGAATACCACAATAAATAAATAAAAATGTATAAGCTATTTGGACAGAAAATGTCATTGATGGTCATTGAAACAAAACGAAAATTGTAACATAAAATATCATTTCGAAATGAATTGTTTAGAAATTATTGAAATTTGAAATAAAGTTTCTTCTGAAAAAAAGGTATGCGTTTCTATTTCTTTCTTATTTATTTAGTCTGTTATAGTCCCGTCAACAGCTATGGTTATCTCAGGACTGTCACCGCGTCAAGTTCGACCATGTATAACAAAACACACATCAATGCTTCTTAACAACGTCCCAAAACCTGAAAACAACCAAAAAATAAACAGTACAATTCACGACATGGCATCTTCATCATTGTACCCTATAGCTCATAATCCCACACAGTGCTTAACAGCATAGCTTCGACGAAAGGAAGATGTATCAATGAAACGTGACGAAAACGGCATCAATCAAGAATGAGAGAGACATACCTGTATGTTTAAAAAAGCTGATATAATCACATAAAGGTTGCAAAGTGTACTACAATGTCTATACTGACAATGGTACTCTACCGAAAAATTGCTTAAAGTGGAATAAAAAATTAAATGTAGATATTGACTGGGAAAAGTGTTTTCTATATTTACATAAAGTTCAAGATGTGTGTATGAAATGGTTTCAAATGAAAATAATACACAGATGCATAGGTACGAATGTTATACTACAAAAAATGGGTGTGACTGAAAATGACCATTGTAATTTTTGTAATATTTCGAAGGATAATATTATTCATATGTTCTGGCAATGTGCTGTTGTCCAACGCTTTTGGAAAGGGTTGGTCGATTTAATGAATGAGAAATGTTTAAATGCGCAAAATATGTATTTGACACCTATTCTAATATTATTTGGTCATGACAAAAATGTACATATTGATAAGATTGTACACTTCATAATACTATATGCCAAACAGTTCTTGTACAAATGTAAACTTAACAAGCGGGTTCCGGAGTTACAAGGATATCTAAGAATGTTGAAATGCAGGTATCATATTGAAGAATATATTGCTAGAAAAAACTTTAGGTACGATACGTTTGTTTTGGAGTGGTTTCCATATAAATCTCTGTTCGTCAATGAAGATTAAACCGCATTGTGCAATCAATTAGTTATATTCAGGCCCTAAAGAACGAGTCTCTGTCACAACGTTTCATCTATGTATAAATTATGCGACCCATAAACACCTGTTTGGACCAAACATTGTAGAGTGAGCACTGTCAGTACACAACTACCGCGTTACTTTACAGTGTACTTTATGCTTTGTTGTTTGTGTAGGCAACGCTCTGTTCGTATTTTTATCCGTTTTTGTTCATTTTGTTTTCCACATGTTAACTTGATATGTAACAAGCTTAATTGCAAGCTCCTTCTCCTTATTGTATGTGTTTCTATGAGTTGTTGTACGTATCAACAAAAAATGTAAAAAAAAAAAAAAAAGTCTAATAAAAAAAAAGAAAAGAATGAGAGAGAGCCGCAGAGAGAGGAAGGGTGGGGGTGGGGGCAGAGGCAGAGAGAGATAACCGCACATTACATAATCAAATCACACAAGAATGAGAACATTTTGCTAAAGGGAAAAGCATGACATAAGATATCATAAAAATATAATGCAAGAAAATGTATAAAACGGGTTGAATTAACAAAACAAAAAACAAAAAAAAGGAAACAAAGAAAAGGGAAAAGTACCAGTAATTTATGATCAATTTACTTTGTAATTGAGAACGACAGAGAGGAAAAAAATAATATACACGTCGGCATTGTTAACAATCTGGACTTTACTGGTGCTGCACTGCCTCCGGGCGTTGCCTCCAGGATCGTTCCCACCATCTGTATATCTACTAATGTCCCATATGTGTGTCTGTTCCAGACCGGAGGACGTTAAGCAGTATTTCATCATCAGGAAGTTTACTGGTGTTGCACTGCCTCCGGGCATTGCCTCCAGGGTCGTTCTCACCATCTTTATATTTACCAATGTCCCATATATGTGTCTGTTCCAGACCGGAGGACATTAAACAGATTTTCTTTCACAGAGAGAGAGAGAGAGAGTGGGGGAATAAATGAATGAAATGTATTGGCAATAAAGTTAATCATTGACTTAAATGTGTATCCACTACTATAGAATAAACCGCGGTCAAAGGAGAAAAACATGTTAAAGACCCACCAGATCACGTGTCAAAATCACGGGTTTCACGTGTTTTCCCTCTTATAGCTGGTAAGAAATCTTGTTTTGACCAGGTTCAACTCCCAAACAAATGCCCCCAAATTCAAACCGAAACATCATTTGAAAGAGCAGCCTCAATTTGAAGTTGGGGACATTTGTATGCGGGTCACAGCTACCTAGAACAAACCAAGGGACGTAATCGTGGTGCGTCAGTGTGTCTTTAACTGTTGACACCCGCCCTGTTAGTATTAAAGTGAACACAGAAAATAAAAGAATAATAAAACGAAGCGATATGATCGTTTAATTTAACATTAAGTCTGCATCTAGCATAAATATATTCAAAAATCTTCTGGACAAAGACACAATGATGTCAAATGTTTATACTACTTTCGATGAATAAAATAAATTAAAAAAGAAGAAAAAGTCCATTCCATATTTTTGTTAAATGTTATAGTTTAGCTGTAGAAAGCAAGCCACCCCCTGAAACAAATCAAAGTCACAAACGAGAAAGGGCGTAAAAGGGCCGCGAGGCCTACTTCTCTCCCTAATTACTACTATTACTACTACTACTACATGATAGACATATTATAAACCATGGCATTGCCATTTTCTCGATTTTAGTTCAAGAGAGAGAGAGATAATGATAATGAAAATGAACCTTTGTTTTACAACGGTAAAAGTATTGACAAAGAGCCATTTTCATACTTGCCGTTAACACAAACAAACAAATAGATACAAAATAAATAAAAGCGAACTAAAACTAATAAACTATGGTCTTAAAGCACACCATCAATTCCAAATGCATTCATAGAAAACAAATGGGGAAAATAAGTGGAAAGATTCACACACACACACACATATACACACAAAGGCACACGCACGCACGAGAGAGAGAGAGAGAGAGAGAGAGAGAGAGAGAGAGAGAGAGAGAGAGAGAGAGAGAGAGAGAGAGAGAGAGAGAGAGAGAGAGAGAGAGAGAGAGAGAGAGAGAGAGAGAGAGAGAGAGAGAGAGCATAAAAATGGCGGAAACAGATTAAAAAAAGACATGAACATTGAGAACTTTCAATAAAAAAGGTATGCCCAGAGCATCTCTAACACGTAAAGAAAAGAAAAGGCAGAGACATCTCTATTTATGAGTGTGAAAATAGATCATAGTTTTCTTCAAGAAGAAAACTGAAATTAGTAAATAACAAGAATTTACAAAGACTGCATAACGTGTTACAAAATACCAACATGCAAATGAAAACACTCTAAAAGACCGTCTAGTATCACGAGAAGTGGATAATAGACGTTACATGACACACACACACACACACACACACACGTGCACTCTAAAAGAGCACAAATCAAGAAATTAAAATGACCCAGAAAGGAACAAGAAGAGGTTTCTATTGTAAAAAAAACCAAATCACGGACAATCAAGTTGTGACGCCCACGATTAAGTCCCTTGTTTTTTTCTGGGTAGCTGTGACCCATATAAATGTCCCCAAGTTCAAATTGAGGCTGCTCTTTAAAATGATGTTTCGCTTTGAATTTGGATCTTGTCAAAACAAGATTTCTTTCCAGCTATAAGAGGGAAAACACGTGAAACACGTGATTTTGACACGTGATCTGGTGGGTCTTTAAAGATTTCGAATGAAAAGCCATAGAACACTTTGTAAAGGGTAAAAAGAAAGAAAAAGGAGATGTGATTTGAAGCTAAAAAAGGGAGGTAATTGAACGATTGGATTGTGAGATGGGGTGGGTAGGTGTGTGGGAAGGGGAGGGGAGGGGGGGTGGGGTGTAATAATACTTGAGACAGAGTAAGTGCAAAGAATACAGAGGACGGGGGTGTAAGGGGGAGGGGGGAGGGTGTAAGGGGGAGGGGGATCACATTGAAGGAGCTTGTGGCGCCAAGAAAGGGAGTTGGCATCTGCCCCCACCCCTCCCCACCCCCTACCCCCACCCCCTACGCCTACATGTTCATTTTTACCTCTATCCACTTGCAATTTCTCTCTCTCAATCATTGCTTCCTTTTCTTCCAGATAAATGTGAAGCAAACAGGTTCGAGTGTGTGTGTGTGTGTGTGTGTGTGTGTGTGTGTGTGTGTGTGTGTGTGTGTGTGTGTGTGGTGCGTGTGTGTGCGTGCGTGTGTGTGTGTGTGTGTGTGTGTGTGTGTGTGTGTGTGTGTGTGTGTGTGTGTGTGTGTCTGTGTGTCTGTGTGTCTGTCTGTGTGTGTGTGTGTGTGTGTGTGTGTTATTGTGTGTGTGTGTGTGTGTGTGTATGTCTGTCTGTGTGTGCATTTTGTTATTGCTCCAGGCTTTGCGGAGATATGTAAAACGGACCAGACTGGCATGGAAGGGACGCCTTTACTCTTGTTTTACTGTTTTAAATTTTTTGAATGTTATATATATAATGAATAAAAACAAACACCAAAAAGTATTGGAGATACGACTAAAATATAACTGTTAGGCCGGGTTCACAGTAGACGCGTAAGTTCCGTACGTAAACCCCTAAATAAGTGGAAGAAATAAGGATAAAAGTTTACGCATATAGGGACAATTCGGACACGTTAGCAAATCTTTTCCCTTCTTTGTTTGACTTATTTATGGATTCCGTACGGGTTTCTGCACGGAATATCCGCTTATGTGTGTGTGTGTACGCGGCCTTAGACTCCATTGGGAATTTTTTTTTACACAAAGCATCATCACGCAAATGTGATGATTGCTCCTCTTTTGTATGTTTACAGTAGTAACATGCATTTGTTATTGCATTTAGAATTGCCGTTCATGATTAAAATAAAAAAGACAAACGTTACATTATACTGATTTTAAGTTTGATTGTTAAACTCTCACACACAAACACACTATCTCTCTCTCTCTCTCTCTCTCTCTCTCTCTCTCTCTCTCTCTCTCTCTCTCTCTCTCTCTCTCTCTCTCTCTCTCTCTCTCACACACACACACACACACAAACACACACACTCTCTCACACACACACACACACACACACACACACACACACACACACACACACACACACACACACACACACACACACACACACACACCACACACACACACACACACACCCCACATACACACACACACACACACACACATTTGGTTCCAGAGAAGTGAAGATGAGGGGTGGGTGGAGGCATGGTGGGTGGGGGAGGGGTGGGGGCGATAGGGTATGACGCCTGCAGACGATGCCAATCGCTCCTTTATGACTGAGGGATGATTTAGTGCACTATTTTTTCTCTCCTACCCATCCACCCCTTCAGAAGTATTCGTTCGCCCCTTCTAGTCTCACTCTTTTATTTACTCCTTTTCTTATACCCACAGTCTCTGTCTCTCTTTGTCTTTTATGTGACTTGTACTTGTCATCTCTCTGGGTCTGTCTCTCTGTCTCTGTCTCTCTCTAACTCTCTGTATGTCTCTCTGTCTTTCTGTGTGTGCGTGTGTGTGTGTGTGTATGTGTGTGTGTGTGTGTGTGTGTGTGTGTGTGTGTGTGTGTGTGTGTGTGTGTGTGTGTGTGTGTGTGTGTCTGTCTGTCTGTCTGTCTGTCTCTCTCTCTCTCTCTCTCTCTCTCTCTCTCTCTCTCTCTCTCTCTCTCATTTCATCCCAAGGACACAAAGTGCATGGTTGTAACCTCCCGCCAAAAGCATCAACTAACACACCATTCCCTTAACCTAACTATTGATGACAACAATATCGAACGCGTCCATGAACATCGAGTTCTAGGCGTCACAGTTGATGACAAACTCAATTGGCAATCACATAATAAATCACATTACAAAGAAACTAGCACGCAACCTATTCCTTCTCAAACGACTTCAACCCTTGTGGCAGCGCAAAATGTTACAACGCGTCAAAATGTTACAATTGTAACAAATTGCGTGAGGTGCCCGGGGCTCCTCGCGCAAAATGTTACAATTGTAACATTTTGACGCGTTGTAACATTTTGCACGGAAAGCCTGCGGCAAAATGTTATAATCTTGTTAGAATTGTAACATTTTGCGCGAGGCGCCCCGGGCAAAATGTTACAACGCGTCAAAATGTTACAATTGAAAACTTTCAATCAAAGGTGGGCGCCTCGCGCAAAATGTTACAATTGTAACAAACTGCGCTTGGCGCCCCGGGCGACGTTCAGTTGGATTTTCCGGTCGAACTAGAAAGAAAGGGCGAGGATGGGATTCGAACCCGGGTCACTCACGCATATAAATTGTCAGGCGAACGTCTCAACCACTCTAGTTATTCACAAAAACGGACTGGTGCCCCCTAATAGACTCCCTGGGTTCAGACCATAAGCCCATTTCAATAGAGATCGCGGCAGACATAGATGATTCGGAAGATTTGCCCCCCAAGAAATTTCTATACGAAAAAGCCAACTGGGAAGTTTTTAAAGCGATTTTAGAGAAACACACCCCAAACGAAGTAGAACATCAGAATATAGAAATTTACTATACAAATATTCATACACAAATTTTAGAAGCTAGTACACAAGCCATTCCCATGAGCGCACAGTCCTCGGAAAAGATCAACCAGACCAGAAATAATCCCTGGTGGAACGAGGACTGTGCCGAAGTAGTAAAAGATAAACATAAGGCAAGTAACAGATTTAATAAATACCCCACAGAAGAAAATTTCAATGACAAAAAAATTAAAGAGAAACATACTAAACAAATTGTAGCTAAATCCAAACTGGAGTATTTTACTAACGAAAAGATAACTGATTTCAAAGACATAGGGAAAGCCTGGAAGAGGCTAAAAAGGTTAAAACTTAGTGGTTTTTCAAGAAAGACAAGGTTAACGGTAAACAACAAATCAACAACATCAAATATCGAAACAGCTAACGTGCTAGCTGAAACCTTTAGTAAAGCTAGCCAAACCAATGCTTTGCCACCACAAGAACAAGAAAGAAGAAAAAGTATTCCTGTTTTTAATAAATCTACGGATAATTCAAACCCTATAAATTCTCCAATCAAATATACCGAGCTTGCTAGAGCCCTTCGCAGTATAAAAAAGGTAAATAAAGCAACAGGAGGTGATATCATCTCCTACAAGATAATAAAACAATTACCCCTAAATTATTTACAAATTTTACACGGATTCTATTCCAGATGTTGGGAGGGGGGGGAAATTCCACAAGCTTGGAAAGAGGCCCAAGTAATAGGGATCCCTAAACCCGGAAAACCGAAGAGGGATCCCAAAAGTTACCGGCCCATCTCCCTCACCCCTCATCTGGGTAAAGTCTATGAAAGAATCGTGAGAACACGATTAGATTACTTTTTACAAAAAAATAACATCTTGCCCCCCTTCCAAGCAGGTTTTCGAAAAAATAGATCCTGTATGGAACAAGTAGTTAAATTGACCTCCCATGTCAAAAGAGCGTTTAATCGCCGAAGAATAATATTATCCACGTTCTTCGATATCAAAGGGGCGTACGACTCAGTTTGGCATGGGAGGTTACTCCAAAAAATTAGCAGGCTCGGTATTGCGGGCAACACATTCAATTTTATTAAAGCTTTTTTAGAGAACAGAAAAATGAGAGTTAACGTGGGACAGTCCCTGTCCAGAGTTTACACTTTGGACATGGGCGTCCCACAAGGGAGCATGATCGCACCAACATTGTTCAACATCATGCTCCACGACATACAGAACGTATCATTAGGCAATTCAAAAATTTCTATGTATGCCGACGATATCGCGATATGGACACCCCCAAATACAAAAAAATACTCATTAATGCATAAAGAACATCAACGCCATATAACAGCCATAGCTACATACCTCCAGGAAAATGGCTTCTCATTGTCACAGGACAAATGCGAGTTTATGGTTTTCTCTAACAAAAGAGACAAAATGGATTTTACAATAGATATACTAGGTACGGAAAAAAAAACAGAGCACAAAAGTTAAATTCTTGGGAGTTATTCTTACTCCTACGTTAAATTGGACACCACACATTGAACATACAGCAAAAAAGGCTTCGCAAGCCTTAAATTTCATTAAAGTAATCTCTAAAGAAAGATGGGCTAAGGACCCAAAATTCTTGGTTAACCTGGTTAGGGCCCTGGTGCGCAGCCGATTGACCTACGGAATGGAAGCCTTCCACTCGTTAACCAAAAGTCAGTTTTCAAAACTACAAGCTATAGAGACTAAGGCACTTAAGATTGCACTCGGTGTCCCTGTGTACGCAGTAAACAAGTTAGTGTACAGGGACATCGGGTGGTTGCCATTAGAAAACTTGATGAGGGTAAACTGTGCCAATTTTCTGGTGCGCTGGTATGCAGCCAAGACGGACTCATTTAAAGAATTCAAAATGAATATAATAGACCCCTTTTTGAACTATGAGATTAAAAAGAAAAAGAATCCCACAGCAAGTGATAAGAACACTAATATAATTCATTTCTCAGATAACCTGTTTAAAGAGGCTAACCTGGACTTACAGGATGTCTCAATACACCCTTCAGCGTGTTTTCCCCCATGGGAAAGAGAAGAAATTCAATATGATACAACCTTAAATAGTAAATTTTCGAAAGAAGAGGTCAATTTAATAAGTATAGCAGCTAAAGAAAAAATTGAAGCAGCAAAATATCATTTACAAATCTATACTGATGGTTCTAAAATTGACCATAAGGTGGGGTGCGCGTTTACCATCCCCACCTTAGATATAACAAAATCCTTTCAACTAAATGACCATCTTTCAATTTTTAGTGCCGAGTTATGGGCAATACTTGAAGTATGCTCCTTCCTAAATAACCTAACCAATCCTCCAATAAATGTAGTTATCTACACAGATTCACTATCCTCCATCCAGGCCCTTCAGGGAGAAACAAACAACAGACTAGAAATTATAAATGAAATCAGAATATTAATACATCAAATTATACTTAAGGGAACCTCAATAGTCATAACCTGGATACCCTCCCATTGTGGGATATTGGGCAATGACCGAGCCGATAGGGCGGCCAAAAATGCCGCTGAAGAAAGATCAGGTACCCTAATTAACATCAAATTATCTATAAAAGAAGCCAAAAGCAAATTAAAAAGAGCAGCATTCCAAGAGTGGAGCAGAGAGCTTGAAAGCTATGCCAAAGCCCACTCTTGGGACCATATAATAGTAAAAGGCGGCCTTTTTCTGCCTATTAAACCAAATTTACAATCATTAATTTTTAGATTAAGAACTAGTTCAAATCCATGTACTTATATTGAAGTAATCTGTGAATGTGGGAAAACCCTCAACATGGAACACCTTTTTAATCCATGTATAAATATAACAAAAGAATTAACTCCACTTATTCAAAAACTTAAACTATACAACATAATGTATTCTAAACTAATAATTCATAAACATACAACAGAGGGATGGGCCCCGTTGGTCTGGCTGGCCGAAGCCTTAGTCATTACGTCCTTTGGTCAGCATTTCTGATCAAGAAGGGACAAAAACCAAAATAAGATTTAACTGTAAACTTTTAAATAAATGATTTTAATGACGGGTATAGGGTCCCTCCGGACAGCGGGCCGCGTACCTACCCACAGTCCACTCCCAAACCCATAAAAATTTTTAGTTTTCCCTTTTTTAACTTACGGCATGTATTACACATGACCGGTAGGATTCTTTTGATTCCGAGTACATTTTACTCCCCCTCCCCTAGTAGATGGGTGCGCGGCCCGACCTCCGGGGGGGTGCCTTCGTAGTCGCGAACGTGAAATTACGGTCAGGGTTATCCCAATAGGTCCCCCCGCACTTAATGCTGGACCTATATAACGACGCCCTACCACTGTTTTGGCCGGAGAGGAGGGGTCCCTCTACCTCCCTCCCTCCGACCTAAACAAGTAGGAATCGTTAACTATCCCCGTCATAAAGTACTAGTCTACCTTGGTTTTAAAAAATATCTTAAATATAGATGGTTTTTAATAAACTATTAAAATAACAAAATTTCTTTAAAAATCTTAACAATTGAAGACTGGGGGTCCAGAAGCAACTTTTTCTGCCCGGGCTCGGCCAAATTTGTTAGTGCCTTTCTTTTTGAGTCTGAGATAGAGTTAAGTTTGTAAATATTTTTTTTCTTGAGACCCCAGTCTATTTATTTTTTCATACAATCTTTTCTCACTATGTGAGAAATTGATTGACCTATTCTTTTTAAACAACATAGTATAAATAGTTGTCCACCTGTAGTGATAACTTTTTAACAATGAATATTTTTCAAAAATAAAGTCTCTAAGACACAAAACATGTAAATATCGTTTTTTCGACCTTAAAATTGAATTTTTTAACATTTTCATTAAATATTCGTTCTTTTAAACATTATTGTGGTCCTGAAGTTTTAATCATTAGGCTCTCGCCAGGAGGGGTGCAGCTCAAAAAATATAATTTTAATCATTCACTTTTATCTAAAAAGTCAAGTTTTAACTAGACAGTAGTCTCGTACGGGCCATGGCTCATAAAATGTAAAAACCTTGACCTTTATTCAAGAGATAAACAATTATAAATAATAAAACAAATATCTAAAGTAAAATAAAAACAGCTTTTTTCTCTTCCCTTTCCCCCCATTTCCAAATAACTAAAAGTAGAACGTAATGTCCCATATGGCTTCGGCCGAGAGGACGAAAAGCATAATTAACCTCAACCACTCTGCCACCTTGCTTCCATCACCACTGCACCAAATGTGACTTAGATTAGCTCCCTGCCTTCTTAATTTATAGTTAGCCCATACGACGGACAGAACAAAAAACCCAGACAGACACGTGCAAAAACATAACCGCCTTGGTAGACATAATAATAGAAGACAAGACGTCATCTTCAGCAGAGGCAGGGCCATGAACTGAACAATGTCATTTTCATTTAAGATTATCCTGACTGATGCAGCGTCTCTTCCATTGCTGCACTTGCAGTCTGCCACCATCTTTATCTTGAAGAACTTGAAACACAAGAAAATAGCCTAACACAAACGTCAGCACACACACCCCTACTCTCTCTCTCTCTCTCTCTCTCTCTCTCTCTCTCTCTCTCTCTCTCTCTCTCTCTCTCTCTCTCTCTCTCTCTCTCTCTCTCTCTCTCTCTCTCTCTCTCTCTCTCTCTCTCTCATGTTATCCAATCCCTTGCTGTTTATCTTAAGCACTTTCCAAACTATTTATCATCATCATCATCACCATCATCTCTCTCTCTCTCTCTCTCTCTCTCTCTCTCTCTCTCTCTCTCTCTCTCTCTCTCTCTCTCTCTCTCTCTCTCTCTCTCTCCCTCATCTTTATCCAATCCCTTTCTGTTTTTCGGAAGCACTTTTCAAACCATTCATCATCATCATCATCATCACCATCATCTCTCTCTCTCCCTCCCTCTCTCTCTCTCACTCCCTCAATCTCTCTCTCTCTCTCCCTCAATCTCTCTCTCTCTCTCTCTCTCTCTCTCTCTCTCTCTCTCTCTCTCTCTCTCTCTCTCTCTCTCTCTCTCTCTCTCTCACTCTCTACCTCTCTCTCACTCTCTCTCTCTCTCTCTCTCTCTCTCTCTCTCTCTCTCTCTCTCTCTCTCTCTCTCTCTCTCTCTCTCTCTCTCTCCCCCCCCCCCCCCCCCCCCCCCCCAGTGTGTCTTCAAGAAAAAAGGCGCCACGCTTCTGACATGTTGAGTACAAACAGTCATTCACATTTGATTCCACCGAGGACAAACAGGGGTTCACGCTGCAATGTTACCTACATCCAAAAAGGGCCACACAGTACTCGTTTACTTATTACTCCACGCGCTACGCACCCACCCACCTACCTACCCACACCCAGAATTGCACGCGCCAGAGCAGAAGTGACGTCGTGCCGCCGGAAGTTCAGCGAGTTAAAGATGGCGGCAAGGTGTAGCGGAGCTGGCGGGGTATGACGAGCTGGCAGAATAAGACGACTAGGAGGAGGCGAAGTTTTGATGCCTATCGGAATTTCTGGCACTAAACGAACTCAGTATGGGGGTGATGGTTTGTAGTTTGTGCGCGCGGTAAATGTGTATGCCGACGGATTGTGCTTCTGGGAGACCTAGACAAATGTAAAGAAAGAGAAGGAACAAAAACTATAGCTCATAGGTGGCATGGGCAGTTTGGGTAAAAAAACAAAAAATGAGGTAAAGGCTTTGTTATTCTGCCGAGGAACTCGCTTTACGAGCACACCAGCGACTACAGGTCTCGGTTTTTACTGAATGACAAAGAAACACACGATCGTGCTGATGGGACCCATATATACACCGGTCACGCCTGCCCTATCAACACGAGAGCAGCCCTGCTCCCACCTTGGAAGTCTGTGTTGTGTATCTGAGAAGCAGGCACACACTCTCGGATTGGTGACCATCGGATACGATGCTTGGGAATGTTTTGGAGTTGAAATGTTGTGATGATGTCATACAGCATGAATGAAATGCAAGTGGCAAGAAAGCGATAATTATACTAATCGTGGCGTGGCATGATCACACAACAGCCAGTAATGAGTCACTCACTCTGCTCAGCTACAAGAACCCCTGCGTCCGACTCGGTCTCAGGGCAGAAAGTTTTGCTTTCCATTTCTCATAATCAGGCTGGTATGGTATAATTATCTCCATTAATGCTGTCAGGGTGCAAACAGTTGCAGTTATCAATGACAGCGCTGTCCCCTACTAAGCAATATTCTACCTTACCGTGTGCGGCTGTCTGATTAGCTGAGACAAAAGGAAAAAGTTGGCAAGATGCTTACCACAAAGTATTAAAAATCTCTCTCTCTCTCTCTCTCATACAAAAAGCTCTTGCTTCTTGACAGAGTGACGACGCACACCTATATCCCAGCTTTAAAGAAGTTTCGTTGGCAACTAATCAATGTATAAGGGTTTGTTGTCTTCAGGAAAGGAATATTATGTTTTGTTACTATGTTTACCAATTTCAATGTATGAATTATGTTGTCATAATCATGCTTCGCTATGATCACCTGTTTTCTCGAGTAGCCACATTTTACAGTATCCTTTTTTCAAAATCCCCCATTCCCCATCTCCCCTTTGCTGGTTATGTATATAATATGTAAATACTGTTCTTGTTTTTTAATTATGATTGTTGCTTTTCTTAGTATGCTTTTTTTCTTCTCCCCTTGTTGATTTCTTGTTGTTTGTCTCAGGGCTGAGTGAAAAAAGCTGTAGCTAACTAGCTTATCTCATTACCCTGAATAAATAGCATTTCGTTCGTTTCGTTCGTTCGTTCTCTCTCTTTCAGTTTCTCCTCAGAGGCATCACACTTGCCCAACATTGAATGCACAAGAGTGAGCGCAGTGCGATATTACTGAGACGAGTACATCGTCAGTGTGACACGTGCATTAAGGGGATCATTGCTGTATTGTCCTGACGGATACCACACAACTGCGCTTATCCAGGACTGTAGGGCCTGTGGGCCTACAAGGCTACATCATCAATTGTGCCTGGTTTCCGCGATTGATTTGTCTTAGAAGTTAAACTTCGGATGGCTACAAAATCAAAACTAGAAAAGTTATCTAACTTCTATTATCTGTATCTTTATAAGAAAATGTTATCTGTTCTCCGAATTTAAAAAACCCCGAACAACCTCGATTTCTGCAAATTTCTATTATGTCTAGTTTTCACATAAACCATTTGAACCATTCTAACGGGCGCACTTGACGACTAGAATGGGCACAATGAGGCCTTATACTGAAAATGCTCTGCCCCTGTCTCGCGCACTGAGATACAAACGCCACCTACTTAAGATGATCACCCTTGCCTGTCAGGAACTAGTAATAATAATAATAATTGATAGTATTTCTATAGCGCCTTTCTATAATTATTTTACACTCAAGGCGCTTCCATTCACTGATACACCCGCAGTCACACAAGACGTTATTACCCAATCATTCACCCAGGTACAAGATCAAGAAGGAAAAAAAACAAAAAACGAATGAGCTTTGAAAGTTGTGTCTTGAGTTTAGCTTTGAAAGTAGAGATAGTTGGTTCATGGCGGAGATCGACTGGGAGGGAATTCCAAACAGCAGGGGCACTGAAACTGAAACTGCGGTCACCAAATGATTTTAGATTTGTTTTTGGAACGTTCAGAAGTTTTGTGTCTGAGTGAGCAGGAAGGAGTGTAGGTGTGCAGAGCACTGGAGAGGTAAGGCGGAAGGGTCTGTTCAAAGTGACGGAAGGATAGGACAGCCAGCTGATACTGAAGGCGGAACTGCACAGGGAGCCAATGGAGCTCCTTCAGAAGTGGCGTGACGTATATAA
>CM065702.1:5648593-5656093 GCA_017654935.2 Phymorhynchus buccinoides
TATATATATATATATATATATATAAACGTACAAGAATTGAAGAAGAAAAAACAACCACACCATTAAACTTTCCTGTTATATATATAGTTTGCTTGAACAAAACTTGTTTTGTGTCCAATATTTAAGTTTGTGAGCCTACGAAAGAAACTGAATAACTTTAATTTTAACTTTACAATTTATTCTGTGTTCTGAAAATAAAATAATGTGCTGATTTACTTTTTCTCCCAATGGGGGAGATAGACAATGCCTATGCAAAGACAGCTGTTTCGTCTTTGAGAAAGACTCTTCAGTCTGCATATCGGCCTGCAAAGTATGTCCACAGTGAACATTCAAACTGAGCTAGAAGACTTTCTACAAGAGAAAGGTTGTCCTCTTTGCACCAGATTGAAAGTCCACAATAAAAGCAAACCAGCACTTAATTAAAAAGAAATGGTAACAATCTTGTGTAAAATAACAAAAATAATAATGTTCTAAAGTTACAATCCCTCGAAGAGAGTAGAAGAGATGGGATGCCATGTTGGTGGATCCAGTGAAGGATTCAATATATATATATATATGTATCTACTAGATTTATTTTTTAACTATTTGTATCTCTATCTAAATCTCTCTATCCATCTCTCTCTATATCTATCTATCTATCTATCTATATCTCTCTCTCTCTCTCTCTCTCTCTCTCTCTCTCTCTCTCTCTCTCTCTCTCTCTCTCTCTCCTCCTCTCTCTCTCTCTCGCGCGCGCGCGCGTGCTTTTAAAGCAAGATGATTGTCGCTGTGGCATTCACGTATTTGAATACAAAACAAACAAGGGCGTCGCCGAGCGGCAGACATGTCCGTCACCAGCAATGCCACGCACTTGCGACACCCCGTAGAGTGTCACATCCTGACACAAAATTGGAAGGGATTCTGTCTTCTAGTTCACGAGATACAGCTTGAAGAACAAACATATAGCGCAAAGAAGGAAATTTCGGTTTTCAAGGTCACACTTCAAGGTCAAGGTCAGCATGGTGATAATTTATGCTCGGATGTTTTCTTCTCTAGGGTATACAGTACCACGCACAATCTGAAGCGCTTCTGTCAAGTACCAATGTGGAAAATATGGCTTAAAACCCAATGTGTAGACCCCTACCACTTTCAAGGCCTACGGATCGCCCGGACCGTAACCTTGACCTTGATCGGTATGCCACCATCAGAACGGGCATAAGCCAAAGTACCTTCATGCCAAATTTGAAGACTCTAACACTAACGGTGTGGGAGTTATGGCCCCTGAAAGAGTTTCGGTTTTCAAGGTCGTACGCCAAGGTCAAGGTCACGACGGCAAAATGGTTTGCGCGGATGCCTTCCTCTCATGGTGACACACCAGCACACACAATTTGACGTGATTCTGTCAACCCGTTCGAAAGATATCCTTGGGACAGACAGAAGGAGAAAAAAATGACCCTCCGATTTTCAGGCTCCAGCGATCTTTTTGACCTTGATCGGTATGCCATCATCAGAACGGGCATAAGCAAAACCACCTTCATACCAAGTTTCAACATTCTATGTTGATCGGTGCCCGAGATATGGCTAAAAATAGATTTTCGGTTTTCAAGGTCGTACGTCAAGGTCAAGGTAACGACGGCAAAATGGTTTGCGCCGATCTCTTCCTATTAAGGAGGCACACCTTCACACAAAACTTTGACGCGATTCGGTCAAGCGGTTCGGGAGATATCCTTGGGACAGACAGAAAAAAAAAGAGAGAAAAAAAAAATACAAACCAGCCCATCGCAATAGTCCGTCTTGGTGACGGACTAAAAAGAGTTATGAATGAATTAACACTATGTTGCATTGCTGTTGTACCTCAATCCAAATGGGGCTTTGACCTTAGGAAATAAAAGTTTTCATTTCATTCTATTCCTCTCTCTCTCTCTCTCTCTCTCTCTCTCTCTCTCTCTCTCTCTCTCTCTCTCTCCCTCCCTTTTCTCTCTCTCTCTCTCTCTCTCTCTCTCTCTCTCTCTCTCTCTCTCTCTCTCTCTCTTTCTCTCCATCTCGCTCTCTCTTTCTAAAGCGTTTGCTTATAGAAGTTTAGAATTAAAACGCCAGAGAGAGAGAGCAAATTGTGTATGCGTGAGAGAGAGAGAGAGAGAGAGAGAGAGAGAGAGAGAGAGAGAGAGAGAGAGAGAGAGAGAGAGAGAGAGAGAGAGAGAGAGAGAGAGAGAGAGAGAGAGAGAGAGAGAGAGAGAGAGAGAGAGAGAGAGAGAGAGAGAGACCGATCGACAGAAAGAGTAAGTTACTAACACACAGAGAGAAAAAGAGCGTGTTTCGCGTTCCCAGAAACGGCCTCTATATGGGACGCCGCCTGGCGTCAAAGGCTAAGGGCAGTAACCCCTCCAGAACAGCCCATCAAGGCAAACTATCACTGCGCATTCCCAACGCACCATTGTAACCACGACAAGGTAGTCTAGACGTCGGCTCTTAAAACCGACTAAACTCCCCCCAAAGTGGGTTCTGATACACCAGCAAATTGCCCAGCAAAGCACATCCTCTTAAAACCGTCATTGGATTTTAAAGAGGCCTTCGCTCCAACACGGGGCGCCACATGGTGAGGAGACTCCTCCTGCTTTATAATATATACAGTTTTAAAGATGGACCCTGACGGATGAGTTTTTGCAAGAAACACGTCGAGATAACCAGAAAGACAGCCGGCTTTTCAAGGATCGGAACACTCGCTTTGCTCTGGTTTCCTAGAAATTAAACCGCGAAAACGGCGATTCCTCCTTGGCGTAGATGCTGGAGAGAGTAGCCATTTTGGATGGGGTGGGTGGAGGTCACTCATTCTGGTTGAAACGATTTTCTTTTTTTGTAGTGCAGTAAAAAAAAAAGAGGAAGAGCTATTTCCTTTGTTGTGAGCGAAACTCCTTTAGATAAACTGTATAACATTAAAATAAATTAAAAAAGCTTGTATTGCGAAAATTTCGTGTAAACGATTTGGCGGCCATTAGAAAAGAGACCTTCTCTTTGGGTGAAATAATTTTCCGCCAAGGAGAAATCGCCGATTTGACGGTTTGATTTCTAGGAAACCAGAGCAAAGTGAGTGTTGCAATCTCTGTAAAGGGTGTTTTACTGGTGATCTCGACGTGTTTCTTACAAAAATTCATCCGTCAGGGTGCTCCTTTAAGACCAGTGAAAGTAGTGATTACAAATAGAGACAAGGTATTTATGCCACGTCTTTTGTTTGTTGGTCTGTGTTTTAACAAGTTAAATGAAGAACAAGGTATGGAAATATTTATTTTCTTGATATTCTGGTGGATGAAATTAAATCAAAACTACTTTTGTTGTAGGGTTAGCACATTAAATGAAGGAAATGAGCTGTCAAACTACAATAAGGATGAACAATAAGGATGAACAATAAGGATGAACAATAAGAGGAAACAGGAGTTGAGAAGGAGTAAAATGAAGTGAACTGTGGGTTTGAAGTGGTTACGACAGTGGAGGTGTGCGATAATTTACATGTTCAGGTTTGGGTTGATTTTGTTTACGCTTTGTTTGTTCGTTGTTCAGTTTTGGGTTCATTTTGTTTACGCTTTGTTTGTGTGTTGTTTTTCCCCTGGCCGTGACGTTATCTGGGTCTTTATACACATAATTCTCGATTATAATGTGCTGGTGGGTGTCGTGTGCTTTTTGCCGCAATGCCACCGTGTTTTTTGAATTTGGTATATCCTCAGAGGCGTCTCTGTGGAATTCGGCTTGCTCACACCTGGAGAGCGCGTGGCATCCAGAGGCGTGCCACCCATCTTTAAAAAACAATTGTATGCGATTTGTTGTGTGACTGATAAGAAAGGAAATATGGGGTGGTGGTACTTTTTGACCAAATGACAACGTATTCGTTGTCACTGGGTTTTAGCGTGAGCTAAGTGCATGGGCACACGGGACCTCGGTTTATCGTCCCGTCCGAAAGACTCCACGTTCAGACAGTGAGGCCTGGTGCAGATTGAGAGGAAAAATTCCCTGTACCCAGGTTCGAATTCGGGTTTATTGTATACGAGGCGAACGCGTTACCTCTGTGTCGTTCTACACCTTGGATATACTAACATTCATTAACAATAGTCATAGCTGAAGGGGGGAAAAGTTTCGTGAGAAGATGAACACATATTTAGAAGACAAAGTAATAGAACTTTGTTCCAAGGTAACTTTTTAGGAAGATGGGTAGAAGATGTTGGGTATGGAGGCAAAAACTTGATTTTAAAAGCACGATCCCTAACATTCGGAAGGCGACTGTGTCTTATTAATCTTCGCTTTGATTATTTCACTTTTTATCATACTTTGATTTGACCATTACCGCCATTGCTCCATTTCCTTTTTACCATATTTTGTTTACTTTATTATTATTCATGGTGTTTTTTAAAAGTTTTCCAATGCACATTGTGAGAGAAAGAGAGAGAGAGAGAGAGAGAGAGAGAGAGAGAGAGAGAGAGAGAGAGAGAGAGAGAGAGAGAGAGAGAGAGAGAGAGAGAGAGAGAGAGAGAGAGAGAGAGAGAGAGAGATTAAAACAAACATTTATAAGGAAACCATTGATTTTCTGTTAACATCTTTTTGCCTTTTTACCATATTTTTAAAGTTTTGTGATTTTGTTTCGGTTTTATGTGCAGCGTCCTTGTTTTGCAATGTCTTCTTTCGGTACAATTACCTTGGCGAGTTTGATTTGTGCCAGATCCGCTAAGAATTATACGATAGCCGCCATTACGTCTGCATGGCCTGGAACCTTTTTGTCCAAACGGCTGTACAACGAGACGAAACTATGACCAAGTAACAATGCCAGTCAGAGAGAGAGACAGATGGACACTGATAGAGACAGATAACGAGAGAGACAGAGGGAGTGTGAGGGGGGGGGAGAGAGAGAGAGAGGAGAGAGAGAGAGAGAGAGAGAGAGAGAGAGAGAGAGAGAGAGAGAGAGAGAGAGAGAGAGAGAGAGAGAGAGAGAGAGAGAGAGAGAGAGAGAGAGAGAGAGAGAGAGAGAGAGAGAGAGAGAGAGAGAGAGAGAGAGAGAGAGAATACTGAAGACTGAAAACTTTATGACATAACGATTAAGATTTTGGGCCGGGCTCAGTCTTCCAATCTGTCATAATACAAAATAACAATTAGACAAACAGATAGGGAGAGAGAAAGACACACAGAGACAGATAAAGAGAGAGAGAGAGAGAGAGAGAGAGAGAGAGAGAGAGAGAGAGAGAGAGAGAGAGAGAGAGAGAGAGAGAGAGACAGACAGACAGACAGACAGAGGGAGACAGACAGACAGACAGACAGACAGACAAACAGAAAGACAGAGAGAGAGCAAATCAGACTGGAAGACGACATTATTATTATTATAGCGCCAACTGAGGTCTGTAAGGTCAAAGACCACTTGACTGTCATAGCAGAAATAGAACGAACAGAACGTGTGTGTGTGTGTGTGTGTGTGTGTGTGTGTGTGTGTGTGTGTGTGTGTGTGTGTGTGTGTGTGTGTGTGTGTGTGTGTGTGTGTGTGTGCGCGCGTGTGTGTGCGTGCGTGTGTGTGTGTGTGTGTGTGTGTGTGTGTTGGCGCGCGCATGCGTGTGTCCCTGAATCACTAGAGAACAATAAGAAGCACTTCAGACCTGTCTCTCCGATCGTCACACAAACCTACATTTTACACCACTCTTTGCCACGAGTGTTCGTTCACTATACTAGACTACTAATTTGCCCGAGCTCGTTCTGCCCGAGTTGCGCTGACCTCTCTAATTCAACTCTCTAAATTCAACTCAGTGAAATTCAAGGTCACCGGCGCGTGGCAAATGCTCTAAAAGGTCTCTTTATGTGGACATACCTTCCTTAGCGCTTGACACGCGAAAATCACTCTGGTTTAAGCGTTTTATTGCTTGGCATATTAAGCGTACAATGTAACAAAACTGAAGCAACAACAAGCTACGCATATGGCGTGCTCATCATAACAAAAATATACATAGGACAATATTGGCGGATTGAAATATCGGCAACAGTCAAAAGACACAAAGTTGAGTGCCAACATAAAGGAAATAAGGGGAAACTATATATAGGACGAAAAACTGAAAACAATTACAAATCAAAGTTAATGATCCTCATAAAAATACGCAAAGATCACTCTCTCTGTGTGTCACTCTCTCTCTCGTTCACCCGCGTCCAAAAATAGATTTTGCTTCTAGTATTTGGCAAAAGGATGTAATGTAATCCGGGAGGGGGATCTCCATTAGGTCCACCGGAAGCGCTCATTAATTTCTGGCTTGTGATGATGAAAGGGTTGGAGACGTGGTACCTCACCCATTATGGCCATATGGCCTGAGAACGCCAAACAAAAAAGAGACGTTCCGAGGTGGGGGGTAGTGGACAGGAGGAGGGATGGGGGTGATGGAGGGAATGAAAGAACAATATGAATCCGGGATGGAAATGGTGGATGAAAGTGGACTACAGTAAGTTTAGCAACAACAAGTGATCAATGTCATTGATAATCAGAGTGGAGAACTTTGACCTTTCTAGTGTCGAGGCCAGGTCAGCTTGACGTTTCTAGTGCCGAGGCCAGGTCAGCTTGACCTACATGGCATTCTTGGGACGGTGGGAAAGAAGAAACTGAATATGTGTGTAGTGCGTATGTGTGTGTGTATGTGCGTGTGTGTGTGTGTGTGTGTGTGTGTGTGTGTGTGTGTGTGTGTGTGAGTGTGTGTGTGTGCGTGCGCCCGCGCGCACACGTGAGAGAAAGAGAAAGAGAGTGAGTGTGCGTGTGATTGTGTGTGTGTGTGTGTGTGTGTGTGTGTGTGTGTGTGTGTGTGTGTGTGTGTGTGTGTGTGTGTGTGTGTGTGTGTGTGTGTGTGTGTTTAAAATCAAAATCAAATCAAATCATCTTTATTATCTCATAACTGAGAAATTGCAGCCAGGTGCACATAAGGAAAACAGCAACAATAAACACATTTATCAACAACAACAAAAACCACAACAATAAACACATTATCAACAACAACAAAAAACCACAACAATAAACACATTTATCAACAATTAAAGAATATAAACTAATAACTAATAACACTGCAATATTGTAGTTAACAAACTGGACGAATACGAATACAAATTCAATCCCAAGGAGATGGACAGGCTGCTCAGCAAAACAATCACTCAATGCAGTGCATTAAGAGTTCAACAGATGAATTGATCTTGGTAAGAAAGTTTTCTGTGCTCTTATTTTCAGTTTTAGAGTTCTGTATCGACGGCCCGATGGTAATACTTCATAGTATTTTGCCAGAACATGACTGTTATCATTAAGAACTTGTGTGTGTGTGTGTGTGTGTGTGTGTGTGTGTGTGTGTGTGTGTGTGTGTGTGTGTGTGTGCGTGCGTGTGCGTGTGTGCGTGTGTGTGCGTGCGTGCGCGTGTGCGTGTGCGCGCGCGCTGAGTGTGTGTGTGTGTGTGTGTGGCTGCGCGCGTGTGTGTGTGTGTGTGTGTGTGTGTGTGTGTGTATGTGTGCACGCGCGCGCGCGAGTTCCTC
>CM065702.1:5666093-5673593 GCA_017654935.2 Phymorhynchus buccinoides
TTTTTTTTTGCCACAAGCATCTGGGTTTTTTGTCAAAATCATCTATTTTGTGGAGCATTAAATCGCTGCCTTGACCAAATATACCTCTAGGCCTAAGCTAATATATAATTCCTAATTATTTGGTCTTAGCAGAGATCTTGTTCAGAAGTTCGACTGACTTAGGGACAAAACTAGCTGAATTTATAATTGTTCTACAACGAATAGTGTGTGTGTGTGTGTGTGTGTGTGTGTGTGTGTGTGTGTGTGTGTGTGTGTGTGTGTGTGTGTGTGTGTGTGTGTGTGTGTGTGTGTGTGTGTGTGTGTGTGTGTGTGTGTATGTGTGTGTGTGTGTGTGTGTGTGTGTGTGTGTGTGTGTGTGTGTGTGTGTGTGTGTGTGTGTGTGTGTGTGTGAGAAGAAAACAGAGAGAGAAGTACAGACAGGGAAGCTGTAAAGCAGAAAAAAATCAGCATTTCAACAGAAACGAGTTATTTGTGGTTTGAGAAGAAACCCATGTATTTGTCCTCTTCAATTCATAATGAACAAGAAGCACACGAGAACTTGTCTCTGCTGTCTGTCTGCCTCAATCAATATCTCCCTCTCTCTTAAAAAAACCCACCAACACGTATTAAGAAGGAGAATATTTCAAAGGCCTCGGTCTTTAAAAAAAATAAAAATCAACCCATGGACTGATTGTGACATCATAAAATTAGTGTGAGATTATTATTTTTTATAACATCGCCTAGTATTAGCAGAGATAGTTTATATAAGCTCTCTGGTATTAGTAGTAACGTAGAAGAATTAAAGATCCCACCATTAAACATTTAGAATATCAACAGAAATGCAAACACCCAAACGAATGAATAAGTTAATGAATTAAAATAATAAATAATTAGATCAAATACATGTTTGAGTGAGTGGATTAATTGATTAATTAATGAACGAATTAAACATAAATGATTATGCATGCAAATAAATGAACGAACGAATAAGTAAACAAATAATCAAATAAATAGTAATATATAGTCCTGTCAACACACATAGCCATCTCAGGATTGACGCTACTTAAAGTTCATCCGAATTTTAATAAACGAATAACAGCACATCATCATATAGTAATAAGCCAACTGTCCGTGTGTGTGTCTGTGTGTGTGTCTGTCTGTCTGAAACACGAAACGGGCCTTATAACTCCGCCGTTTTTCGACCGAATCGCTTCAAATTTGCTGTGAGCCCTAACGGGCCGATGGCAACGGCAACCGAGGTGGCCGTGTCATTTGCGCGGTTCGGCAAATGCGCGAAACGCGCATCCGCCGGCCTCTCGGCGCCCGTATCTCCGGTGTTTCTGGACCGATTGCCTTCGAATTTGGCAGGAAGATCACCGGGGACGGTGACGATCCGTGTACCAACCCGGAAGCGAATCGGTTCAGAAACGCGCGCGCTATACGATTCCGCCGTTTCTTAACCGAATCGCTTCAAATTTGCTGTACTCAGCGTTACCAGTACTTGGCGTTACCATTACTAGGCGTTACCGTTACTAGGCGTTACTGGGACTCGGCGTTGCGCTAGTTCAAGTAATAAAATAATGAGGAAAATTCACATAGCGCCCAGCCCATGTAGGCTACAGGGCGCCTTACACAGAATTGAAATGGAATACAAACATGAAACAAATATCCAATAACATGAGCAAACAAAACAATATCGGTCAGACTTCGTAACACACATTTATAATTATATTCAATGTAAAAAAATTGCCTTTCTTACCATGCATAAAGCTGTATTTCAGGAACATTTTCAGCTAATAACCTTTTTGGAATACTAACCCTATCCCTAACCCTAGCCCTAAACCTAACCCTACCCCCCACTGCAGTACACCGCGATTTGTCACAGTTGTGGTTCGTTGCGTTTTCCCGTCTTATAGGGTAGGGGGGTTAGGGTAGTATTCCAAAAAGATAATTTAGGGCTTTAGGGTTAGGGTTAGGGTTAGTATTCCAAAAAGATAATTTTGAGTGAAAATGTTCCGTGTAAAATACAGCTTTATTTATGGTAAGAAAGGCAAATAACGGAAAAATACAATTAACCGAGAAATGTAGGGGGTGTGGCACATCTTGACCTTTACTCTATAAATTGTATATACGTGGATGAAATCGTAAACCCGACAAACAAAAGGGAATCAAGTCGTAGACTATATATTTACTCTGCGTACAAGAACATGGCTTTACTTTTTTCTGAATCTTCTCATTGTGTCCTTAGTCAATCATTATTAGGTCTAGGGGAAGACGGGGTAAAAAGCGCATGGGCGGGTAAGAAGCCCACCCCAATTATCTCATGAAATGAAGCAAATTTCAGTCTCATTTTGCCCATGAGACGAGCGTTAATGTCTAGCATTCGTCTCATGGGCAAATTTGACTGAAATTTGTTTTATTTCATGAGATAATTGGGGTGGGCTTCTTACCCGCCCATGCGCTTTTTACCCCGTCTTCCCCTATGCCCCATTTTCTGATTGTTCACATCCGTAATTAATACATACGTTATTGTTTGTTCCGCGGGCTTTCATACAAATCCACATTCAAAAGAAAGGCGCAATGACACAGAAGAAGACATTTTCATCGTTGTTTGCCTCACGGAGAACAGACGCTTACTGCGATAGAACAATGGGGTGAGATTCGGGTTTCCTTTGAAGTCCCACGTCACGCAGCAAGGGGTCCAAAAGTTAGCATGGCAGGGAAACAGGGTGTCCCGTTTCTCCAGACGACGGTCGCCGCGCGCATAACTGTTACGCCAAAAGGGGTCTAAGAAACACTTTAGAAAACGTTTGCGGAAGAATATTACAAGCTCTTGTCTGATTGGTAAAAACAAAAAGTGTTATTGTAACCAGCCTTTAATGGACCAATCAACAACAAGAAACGTATTCACCCCCTACTACGATGGCTTGGAGTCAAAACGGACTATCTTTAGATAGTCCATTGACATATTATTGGATTTATTACAAAAACTAGTACTTGTATCAAACAATGACTGCAGAAACAGACAAAGGGGGTTTTGCTTCCAATATTTCAGCAGTCTTTTTTTTATACAAGTTATTAGTTTTCGTAATAAGTTCAATAATATGTCAATGGACTATCTAAATATAGTCCGTTTTGACTCCAAGCCATCGAATTCTGTCTAGTTCCGGATAGTTCGCCGCTTGCTCGGTGTTTGGCAAGAACAAAACGCCACGCGAACTATCGGCAAACGAGGGGAATTTCTTAAACCGTTTTTGCCGAGTTGAGCGAGCGCAACGTAACGTTAGCCCTTGTGAAATGCCCCCCTAGTTTGAGAGCTTTGGTGCGTGTCAGTTTATCATTTATTTTCTTCATTTTGTTGCTGATGACATTTTACAATTATTAGTCATTATATGCAATAATCCTTACAAAAACAAGAAATAACTAATGTAAAATCTGTTACCCTAAAAGCAAACAACAACAACAACAACAACAACAACAACAACAACAACAAAATAGACACACATAGAAAGATAGTGTCAACGACATCTGCAAAATAAGCGACTTAATTTCTTATCCTGAAAAAAAAAAAAAAAATATTGTGTCGTTACATCATTAGTAAGTGAAATGTTAAGTGAACAATCCATAATGTAAGTATACTACATACATTAAAAAAAGAGTAGAGAAGTAAAAAGGAATGGATTCAAAAATAACAAGGGCATCGCCGAGCGCAGCAACGCATAGTAGTTCCATCCAGACGTCCACTATGTGAATACAAAAGTCAAACATACAACAACAACAAATACATTAAAAAAAAAGTGAGAAGTAAAAAGGAATGGATTTCAAAAATAATTAATAAAACAACAGAAAAGCAGAAAAGCACACACACAAACACACACACACACACATAAAGAAAAAAATAATAACAAAACAATGGAACATTTAATACACAATTGTCGTTTGTTATTCCGCCCCACAATTTATAATATAATCGTTTCTGACCATTAATTTCTGATTCTTGTATTATGCATGTTTTATACTTATGTACAAGACCAATCCACACATCACTGAGTTTGAATGCAAACAAGGGCTATGAAATAAAATCACACACAAACACTCGCGCGCGCGCGCACACACGCACACGCACGCACACACACACACACACACACCACAACCATGTAATTTGGTGTTCACCTATACTTGTGCACTTACCTAAAAATCACACACATTTGCACGCATGCACGTACGCACGTACGCACGCATGCACAGAGAGAGAGAGAGAGGGTGGGTGGCTGAGAGAGAGAGAGAGAGAGGGGGGGGGGGCGGGGGTGACAATATAAAGGCATTCAGACAGACGAAGCCTTTTCGTGTACCACATGTTCTAAACCGTCCCCAGTTCTGCAGACACGGGCTGAAAGTGGCACAGTGACGTGAACACAGGGATCGGCTGAAAGTGGCACAGTGACGTGAACACAGGGATCGGTTGCCAGCGTTTAGTTACCCGCCAAGTCTAAACACCACTAATAAATGTCAACTAGCAGAGCCGCCACGTTGAAGCAACTGCCTGGCATGACATGACGTTAAGCGGTTAGCGTCTTTTTGCCTCTTTAGTGAGAGACGCTTAAAAGTCATTTTCGGGTGTTATTTTTTTAACCGCATTGAAATCGTATGCGCCAAGTACAAACGCTTTTTCTGTCGGAGAGGGAAGAAAAGCTACGAAAAAACAATAATACTCCCACAAAATGTACAATGGTTTGTTAAGTATTGGTGAAATAAATTAAAAGTTATCCAAACGTTTAAAACACCGCAATAATTATGCACATTAGTCTCGTAATTGGAGACCAGTCATGCCGTTTACGTCAATCGACGGTTTACAGACATGTTTAAATACGAGTGGCCATTTCTCCAATGAACTCCACATTGCAGTGACTTGTTTCCTCCATGATGCTCTGATCCTTATTACAATATCTTTTTTTTTATACTTTTTTGTTTTTGAGCAACCTTGTCATAGAAAGCAACCACCACAAAAGGTGTTGAAAGTTATCTCAATGACAAATTCGAATAACTGCAGTATTTCATGAATCGATCGTGGTAGGTATCCGATTCACAAAGTATGATCTAAATCCGTTCTCACTCTTTTGAAAGCAGTTTTCAAACAAGGAAAGATGCACGCACAGACAAGCAGACAGACAAACAGACTGACAGACAGACAAGGAAAGCCAACAATGCTTCCAAGCGCACACACGCATACATAAACTCTTTGGCAGAGTACCAAAGCTGTTCGCGGCGAGACCAAAATAAAATGATACAAATGATAAAACGAATGGGTCCAAAAAATTATATATAAATTATATATTTTTTTAAAGAAGATCTTAGCCCCCTAGACGGACGTTTAAAAAACCCACCCCATTCGCGCAAACACCAACTTACTATTGCTGCGGATCATTCAACCAAACCTTACTTAGATGTTCCTGGAAATATTGTGGTACAAAACCCGTGGTACTGAAAGCATCTGCTCCCGCCACAGAGCATAATATTTTTTATTTTTTTAATTCAACGTATTTTATCTTAAAACAAACAAACAACTACACGACAAGTGTAAAGTGACGTTATTTTATTCGCAAGAGACAAAACAAAACTACTGGATATTTCGGCGAATGCGCCTTTATCAACACAGACAGGCAATTAAACAGCAAACAGCAAATATAGCAAAAGGAGCAAAAAGCAGGCAACAAAAGGAGCAAAAACATCAAAAAGATCAAAAGACAATACTTCTCCTCTAGAGTCCAATGCGTATTTCATCTTATTTTACACGGCGAAAGACAATTTATCACGCGCGTTTGTACAATTGACAATAAAGTTGCTTACGACTGATGATCTCTGTCTAAATATCCCGCAAACTGCAGAAGTTACAGAATAAATTAGTATTTTTTCCGCATCCAATACCCTACCTAATGGCGTGCAGCAGAAACAGCAGCGGTGCAGTGTCTCCTGAGGCAAGTGCCCCCCCCCCCCCCCCCCCCCCCCCCCCCCCCCCCCCCCCCCCCAGTGGCGTGATTTAGCGACAGTTGTGGTATAACGTGACGTACCTGGGTGTGGCTGGTGATCGCAAGAACGAAGAAAGAAACGGGCAACACAGATACAAAGCTGAAGAAGACGGGCGAGAAGAAGAAGAAGAGGAGAGAGAGAGAGAGAGAGAGAGAGAGAGAGAGAGAGAGAGAGAGAGAGAGAGAGAGAGAGAGAGAGAGAGAGAGAGAGAGAGAGAGAGAGAGAGAGAGAGAGAGAGAGAGAGAGAGAGAGAGACAGAGAGAGAGAGAGAGAGACAGAGAGAGAAGAGAGAGAGAGAGAGAGAGAGAGAGAGAGAGAGAGAGAGAGAGAGAGAGAGAGAGAGAGAGAGAGAGAGAGAGAGAGAGAGAGAGATAATAATACAAAATAGCAGGATGTAAATGAATAGTATGGTAAATGATCACACATCACCTAAGACGACGTCAACAACAACAAGCAGAATCCATATTGCAACAAACAAACACATATACAGGAAAGCAGAAAGCACCAAAACGACAGGCCATACGAACGTACTCCAAAAATAGCTGTTAATGTTATGGGAGTGGATTCATTTGGCTTGCTTTCTGGGAAAACTGAGAGGCGGACTTCATTGTGGGATCGTCAGGCCTATGAGCGCTTTAGGTAGACGAATCCATTTTAGCAGACGTGGCGCAACAGAAAGCATTTGGTGAGCGAGGGCAAAAGTACACTTTCTCTTTCTCTATGTGTGTCTCTCCCTCTCTCGATAAGCGCGGCAAAAATAGATGATGCCTTGTATTAAATTTTGATCAAGGGAGGGTATAAAAGGCAGGAGAATTATCTTCCATCCGACCTGCCCCACATGGCCGAAAGGCCAAAGAGGGCGTAAAACATTATTTCCTTCCATCCGACCACCAGAAGAGCACATTCAGTCAAAGGTAATCATGGATGGTCCAGTGTCTTTAACGATGAGCATTGTCATTAAAAAATCGATCCCAATGAAAATGCGTATGCATGTATGTGGTCTGTTTTTCATAACTAACAAGCCAGGTATTACCATCGGAACATCAAGACCTATTCTACCAATTTTCATAACGATCGGTTCTGCGTTTTTAGTAAGCTTACTTATACTGTAGGAACACATGTTGGTCATCAACACGCACAACAACAAAGAGATGGCATAGACAGATAGACATACAGACAGACAGACAAAGAAACAGCACAGGCGTTCGTTCCATTGCAAAGCACTACCCCTTGTTCTTAAAGAGCTGTAAGCACAGAAACAAAGCAAAAAGGAACACAACCTCAGCTGCAGAAAACGAAACCCTACACCATTGCTACAAAAACACAGGAAAATGTTAGCAGCAAAGCGTAGGTAAATAAATGGTCACACGGGATGTGAAGGGGAGATCACCTGTCAGGCATCTAGGGCCGCCGAACAATGCAGTGCTAATAAAACGTCACAAGAGTAAATACCGGTATTGACAGAGAGAAAGAGAGGAAGAAGAAGAAGCAGAA
>CM065702.1:5676093-5696093 GCA_017654935.2 Phymorhynchus buccinoides
GAACGGCAGACATGTCCATGGCTTCTCCTTCCTTTCCTGTTTCTTCATTGTATTAAGCGCTCAACAATCATGGTAATGGTAATCGAAAGAGGGTCATTTATTATTTTGAACTATTTATCTACACGCGCATACATGCACACACACAGACTTGTGCGCAAGCACGCACACACACACACGCACGCGCGCGCGCACACACACATACATGCACGCGCACATACACGCAGTATGCATGCATACACGCGCACACCAAGCACGCAAGCAAGCGCGCATACACACACACACACACACACATATATACACACACACACATACACACACACACACACGCACGCACACACGCACACATACACGCACACACACACACACACACACACACACACACACACACACACACACACACACACACACGCACACACACACACACACACGCACACACACACACACGCACACACACACACACACACACACACACACACACACACACACACACACACACACACACACACACACACACACACACACACACACACACACACACACACACACACACAATAAGAACAATAACATTTTAGACAAATCATGAAATAACGTGAACTTTTATTAACAAAAAACGTGTCAAGAAAAATATGAAAGTTCTTAACAAAACACAATCAAAAGTTAACAGTTGGAATAAAATAGCAGCTGTACGATCCAAGGGACGGAAAAACTACGAAAGATCGTGAAATCTATTAATGTGATATACTTTGATGGGACAGATATCAAGTAGACGCAAAGGGTGAAACGGTGACACAGACTGACCGACAAACGTTAATTAAGCTTTGATCCATACATGCACCTAATAACTAAGCACTTGAGTAAACCGTCAAAACTGTCCAGGTCATAGAACCACGTAGTTCATCACGCTTTGGTTTCTGTATTTAGAGAAGTTTCAACTACTGTTCATTCCTGAGAACCTCTGTAGCTGCTAAGGGTCTGTGTACACGTTAACATTATTCACGAGATATTTCTATTTCCCCATGGCAACACAGTGATAGCCCACTCTTAATATGACTTACAGCTCACTGTGTTGCCATGGGGAAATAGAAATATCTTGTGAATAGTGTTAACGTGTACACAGACCTTAAGAAAGCTTAACCCGTTGATTCCTACGGGCCTCTTTTGCTCGTGATATCACGCAACATGATGCAACTGTCATTAATGTTCTCTTCTATAATTGCAATGAGGTTGGGTTTTTTTCCCTTTTCTTACTGGGGCAAGCCCCCCGTGGAGATACCGAGGGGTCTTTTGTATAAATAGTTCCCCCACCTTCTGGAAGTTCTGTGCTTGTAACCCCAGACTGCTAGGCCCTCAGAGTTATCGGGGCTGCTGCTGTCCTTAGACAGTGAAATGGGCCGCGAGGCCGAAAGGGAGCTGCATCGTGTGGGGGGAGAGGCCTTCACGTTTTTGAGGCACGTAAGACCGCAGAGACTGCTGCTGACTTTAGGCAGTGAAAAGGGCCGCGAGGTTGAAGGAAGCCGAACTGCGTGGGGTGTCTTCCCTACATTTGTGACTTGGTGCGAAGGGACATAATAATAGTGTGTGTATGTATAGTGTGGGGTGACTTCCCTACATTTGTGACTTGGTGCGAAGGGACATAATAATAGTGTGTGCATGTATAGTGTGGGGTGACACTCTCCCTACATTTGTGACTTGGTGCGAAGGGACATAATAATAGTGTGTGCCATGTATAGTGTGGGGTGACGTCCCTACATTTGTGACTTGGTGCGAAGGGACATAATAATAGTGTGTGCATGGATAGTGTGGGGTGACGTTTTCCCTACATTTGTGACTTGGTGCGAAGGGACATAATAATAGTGTGTGCATGTATAGTGTGGGGTGATTCCCTACATTTGTGACTTGGTGCGAAGGGACATAATAATAGTGTGTGCATGTATAGTGTGGGGTGACGTCCCTACATTTGTGACTTGGTGCGAAGGGACATAATAATAGTGTGTGCACAAATAGTGTGGGGTGAATTATCCCTACATTTGTGACTTGGTGCAAAGGGACATATGTAATAGTGTGTGTATGAATAGTGTGGGGTGACGTCCCTACATTTGTGACTTGGTATTGAAGGGACATAATAATAGTGTGTCATATGTATAGTGTGGGGTGACGTCCCTACATTTGTGACTTGGTGTGAAGGGACATAATAATAGTGTGTGTATGAATAGTGTGGGGTGATTTCCCTACATTTGTGACTTGGTGCGAAGGGACATAATAATAGTGTGTGTATGTATAGTGTGGGGTGACGTCCCTACATTTGTGACTTGGTGCGAAGGGACATAATAATAGTGTGTCAATGTATAGTGTGGGGTGACGTCCCTACATTTGTGACTTGGTGTGAAGGGACATAATAATAGTGTGTATTTGATATGTCCCTTGGAGTGACGTCCCTGAAACATTTGTGACTTGGTGCGAAGGGACATAATAATAGTGTGTGCATGACATAGGGGTGGACGTCCCTACATTTGTGACTTGGTGTGAAGGGACATAATGGGAAGCTTTTAATGAGTAAAGTTTGTGGGGTGACTATCCCTACATTTGTGACTTGGTGTGAAGGGACATAATAATAGTGTGTGCAATGTGGGGTGACGTCCCTACATTTGTGACTTGGTGTGAAGGGACATAATAATAGTGTGTGCATGTATAGTGTGGGGTGACGTCCCTACATTTGTGACTTGGTGTGAAGGGACATAATAATAGTGTGCATGTATAGTGGGGTGACGTCCCTACATTTGTGACTTGGTGCGAAGGGACATAATAATAGTGTGATGATAGTGTGGGGTGACGTCCCTACATTTGTGACTTGGTGCGAAGGGACATAATAATAGTGTGTGCATGCATAGTGTGGGGTGACGTCCCTGCGTTTTAGGTGTATTGGTTGGGCAGATGGTGTGTTGCTAGTGAGTTATCGAGGCGCCACACTTCGCCAAAGCACACTTCGCCAAACCTTTGATGTTCACTCTCGGCACCGACAACCCCTCCCCAAGGCCGCTAGTGCACGAAAAGTAACATCTCGCCAAAAACCACTCTGCTCAGTTCGCCAAGAAATGACTGGTTTTGGTAACGGTTGGACTGCCCTCTGGCGGTCAATTTATCGTCCTAAGTTGCCCATTGAAGGTTAGCGAGAGGAAGCTCACTCTCACGTTTCCTTTGTCTCTCTTCTCAAGACTGGATGAGCAAGCTGAATTCTAGTGATCGTTTTAAAACCTATCGTTTTTTCAAAACGTTGTTACAACCTGAACCCTGCCTGACCCACCTAACAATCAATACATTCAGAATGCACTTTGTGAGATTCAGGCGAGGCATACACGACTTAAAAATCAACATTTGGTACAAAGAAAATGTATCAACATGCTCTTTCTGTAATCAACTTGAAGACGAGTTTCACTTTTTGTTGAGTTGCAAGACGTATACGTCTCTCAGAGCAAAATAGTTATTAAAACACAAAGAGTTTTCCCATATGAATTATGTCGATCTTACACAATTTCTAGCCAATGAAAACCCATATGTTACAAGAGACATAGCTATGTACATTTATTATGCTTTGCAGAAAAGAGAAGAGCTCATTCAGACCTAGCTCAAACAATGGTGATGATATTGTCCATATTGAAATGTTCTTAACTTTAATGCAACATATTCATGTCAGTCCCAGAGACAGAGAGGGACAGATATAAACTTTTTGCTTTCCATTTGGGGTTAAGAAAAATATACAGGAATTTTAAAGACCCACCAGGTCACGTGTCAAAATCACGGGTTTCACGTGTTTCCCCATATAGCTGGTACGAAATATTGTTTTGACCAGCTTTGACTCCCATACAAATGTCCCCAAATTGAAAACGAAACATCATTTTAAAGAGCAGCCTCAATTTGAAGTTGGGGACATTTGTATGTGGGTCACAGCTACCCAGTAAGCAAACAAGGGACTTAATCGTGGTGCGTCAATGTGTCTTTAAAGAAAACAAAATCAGGCCCTAAAGGTAAATGTCATGGGTATTCCATGTTTTGCATAACATAAGTCATAAGTCATAAGTTTCTTTATTGTCCATTGGCATTGTACAACGCACATGGAAACTCGTCTTCCACCGTGTAAAATAAAAATATTAAATAAAAGTGTGAAACATAAATTTACATTAACACATATGTAACTCTCACACCACACCCACTCATTCATCCGCTCTCCGCACTCTTGATCACTCATCATGCAACCCACCATCACTTCCGCCTTCATTTTGAACCCTTTCTGTTATTTTTTCCTAAAAATGTACATACGATTACCGAAAGACAACAACTTGAAAACAATGGTTCCATTCGTCTTGGATCACAAAACGTGGATCTGATTTGTTCGTTAGAGACTTCCGATTTCCGGTTCCTGTCCGCCCACAATCCCACGCACTTTCTCCGTCGCCCACAACAAGTTTATCAATTAGTTTTCAAATGTTTGGTGGTTCGTTTGTGTTGTTTTATCCGATTTCAGAGACATATGTTTTGTTTGCGTGGGATAACAATCATGCAAGAGGATGCAGGCAATGTCTGTAGCATTGACATTTGAAGTGTGTTGGAGGCAATGGAAGCATAAAGAAAGACAGAAACATTGTGACAAGGAACAGAAGTGGAAGAAAAGAAGAAAATATAAAAGGAAAGGTCAAAGAAAAATATGGCATATGACTAATGACAGAAGATAGGTAGAATGAAGGGGAAAAGGGAAACAATTCACGGAGAAGGAAAGAAGAAACAAAACAGAAAGAAGTATGAATAGGGAAAGAAAAGAAAGCAAGTGAATGCTAGATGTGGGGAAAACCCCGGTTTGAACCGAAAAACCGGTGCTAAACATTCGCGGTTCGAAAAACCGGTTCGAGTTGCTGTGAACCGGGTTTTTTAACTGCAAACTGAAAGTAAGTTTTTCGTAGAATAACGCATTCTTTTCGAAGAACAATACTGATTCTCAGCGCAGATTGGGTGTTTGTAAACCAAGAGTATAGCTGTTTCTAGTTTGTGGTGGTGTATGGCTTTGACTTTGACTGAGTGTTGAGTTGAGGGTGTGTGTGTGTGTGTGTGTGTGTGTCATAGGCCTAAGTCATAAGTTAATTTAGTGTGTGTGTGTGTGTGTGTGTGTGTGTGTGTGTGTGTGTGTGTGTGTGTGTGTGTGTGCGTGCGTGCGTGCGTGTGCGTGCGTGTGCGTGCGCGCGCGCGTGCGCGAGCGTGTGTGAATATTCTGACAAATAAATATGTGTTTGCATAGGTTAATCTCTTAATGCGAGTACTGGTTACACGAACTCTCCCTCGAAGAGGGAAAATCGGTTAATAAATCGAGTGAATGCACACAGCTCGAGAATGTGGAGAGTCTATTATATAGATGTAGTTTATGTGACCCAACACCACAAAAGGGACATTAAGTGTCAAACTGACAATTCTGACAGAATGGTCCAGTTAAAACTTAAGACAATTCTCTTTCAAATGATATAAAAACCATTCTTGTAACATTTTTTGTTTTAGAGTTATGATCATTCAAAGTTGGTAGGGTGACTGTCGGCCATTTTGAGAAAATTACAGGCTAACGTTTAGCCTAGCTGAAGAAAATGTATCAACCTACTCATTTCAAAGCACTTTTTGGGATATTTAGAGACCATAATAAAGATTATCCTTTATAAATATGAAAGATGAGATGTTAGAGAGCACGCAAATACACATTGCTCAAAATTGATAAAAATGAGATTTTGGACTTTGCAAGCCTGTTGTGAGAAACTAGCCCAGCGACTTCATGTCCCTTTCGTGGTGCTGGGTCACATTATATTATCTTCACATATTTACGGCACTTTCTTTTGTATTGATTTTGTAATGGGTAGTCTGGATGATAATCACAACAATTACAAGTCCGTGGTTTTCAATAAAATTTAAAAAAATCTTCAAACAAGAAAATAAACCCCACTAAAACAGGATAATACTAGTTACTGATAATGTCACAAATATGGGGTTTGGATAAAGGTCAAGATGAGCCTCCCCCCCCCCCCCCCCCCTCTTCATTTCTCAGCTCTCCCCGCATTTTCACACTTGCCTTTCTTACCAAACATTAAGCTGTATTTTATGAGCCTTTTGAACTAATTATTTTTGTTGAATAATTAATCGCAGTCATGATAAAGGCCATTTACCTTTACCGGGGTTTGTCATAAATAGGTTTCGCAGTATCAGAGTCGTTACAGGTTCATTGGTTTCTCATCTCATTTTAAAGACCCACCAGGTCACGTGTCAAAATCACGGGTTTCACGTGTTTTCCCTCTCATAGCTGGTAAGAAATTTTGTTTTGACCAGGTTAAACTCCTATACAAATGTCCCCAAATTGAACACAAAACATAATTTTAAAGAGCAGCCTCAATTTGAAGGTGGGGACAATTTGTTTGTGGGTCACAGCTACTTAGAAAGAAACCCAAGGAACTTAATCGTGGTGCGTCAGTGGTCTTTAATCTCCTTTTATTCATTTTCTTCTTTTCGGTATTCATCGCCTCGTGCGCACGCTGACACGAGGGTTGTCCTAGCTCGAAGCGAGATCATTTTACCCGAGACAATTACCCTCGTTTTACCAGAACTAGCGCAACGCCGTGTACCAGTAACGCCTAGTAACGGTAACGCCTAGTAACGGTAACACCAAGTACTGGTAACGCTGAGTACAACACATTTGAAGCGATTCGGTTAAGAAAAGGCTGAGTCGTATAGCGCGCGCGTTTCTGAACTGATTCGCTTCCGGTTTGGTACACGGTTCGTCACCGTCCTCGGTCATCTTCCTGCCAAATTCGAAGGCAATCGGTCCAGAAACACCGGAGATACGGGCGCCAAGAGGCCGGCGGATGCGCGTTTCGCGCATTTGCGAAACCGCGCAAATGATACGACCGCCTCGGTTGCCGTTGCTATCGCCCAGTTAGGGCTCACAGCAAATTTGAAGCGATTCGGTCGAAAAACGGCGGAGTTATAAGGCCCGTTTTGTGCTTCAGACACACACACACACACACGGACGGACAGTTGGCTTTTTACTATATGATGTAGGCAGATTGAGACCGAGTAGATACCAGCCCGTAGTTTATACAAAGGTCTCCTCCAACAAGAGAAGAAAATGAACACAAAATGAAGCCTGCTTCCACTGAATATGCCAGTCACAGAGAAAGACAAACGTATTATAACAAAACATGCACGGAGACAATTAGAGGCGTCCATACATAGCAGCACGTGACAAACGTGTGACAGTTGTGTCAGTCACCGAATTGTTTTTTTCAATGTATCTACTTGAAAGTCATTTCATCATATGATGTCAGGAAACATCTTTTTATTTTTGTTTTCGGGGCTAAAAGAAAACAAGCGCGAAATCGCAATAGTTTGTGGCACGCGGTCTATTTTTACCACTCCTATTATGAGTCACCTCCCCTGGCTTTTCAATAATTTTAATCTGTAAACCAGAATGTTATCTCTGCATTATTTCGTAACTTTTTATATCTTCTGGAAAACATTTAAAACTATGTATCCTACTTATGCTCATCGAAAGAAGCACCGCATACTCGTCGTGTCTGTTGTAGTGTCTGTATTACGTATGTTTATTGTTTGTGGCTCAAGCCACAAACCTATAACTCACTTTGTCGGTCGGTCGGTCTGTCGGTCGGTCTGTCGTTCCAAAATTGTCGCACATTTTGACAAAATTGTCGCACTTCAAATCGAGGCTACACTTCAAAATTAATTGAGGCCGCTCTTTAAAATGATGTATTTTAAAAGCGTACAAAATAATAAACATACGTAATACAGACACTACAACAGACACGACGAGTATGCGGTGCTTCTTTTGATGAGTATAAGTAGGATACATAGTTTTAAATGTTTTCCAAAAGATATAAAAAGTTACGAAATGGTGCAGAGATAACATTCTGGTTTACAGATTAAAATTATTGAAAATCCAGGGGAGGTAACTCATGATTGGAGTTGTAAAAATAGACCGCGTGCCACAAACTATTGCGATTTCGCGCTTGTTATTTTGTACGCTTTAAAATACATCATTTTAAAGAGCGGCCTCAATTTGAAGTGGAGCCTCGATTTGAAGTGCGACAATGTTGTCAAAATGTGCGACAATTTTGGACCGACCGACCGACAGACCGACCGACCGACAAAGTGAGTTATAGGTTTGTGGCTTGAGCCACAAACAAAAACCGGGGTTAAAAACAAAATGCTGTAAAGAATAATATTGCTTTAATGAGTTACATCAATGTGGCTCAATTGGGGATTAGAAAATTAATGTGAATTTAAATGCATCAAAAAAGGTTGTTGTTTCTGTTGCAGTTGTTGCTGTTAAAAATAAAAGCATATTGCGGCTAATTTGGGGCAGAAATGTGAATTAATAATTTTTTATTTTTGTTGGTACCAATATCACTTTTTTAGATTGATTGTTGTTGTTTTTCCTGAACATGAAAGAAGATTGTGGCGCTTGCTTGAATTTCGAGTATAGATACTAACGATATTCAAATGGTGTTTTTTGCTGAAAAAAATAATCCGTGCTACTGAATTTTATATAAGAGTAAGAAGACAATTAATATATTCAAAGAAAAACAAACAAAAAAGAATCCGACAGAGACCACCAATCAGAATACATAAGAGAGCAAATTATTGTATTTATCAAACAACCTAAAGACTGTTTAATTAACAGAGAGACTGATTTGGTTCACTCTTTGCAAAAGCATAACTCGAGATCACGTGACTTTTCCAAATTCAAACAAGCCATTCTCGTTTTGCTATCAAACCAAACGCATAGGTGCGCTCGCGCATCAACGCATACACACGCACACGCACACACACGCACACGCACACGCACACACACACACACACACACACACACGCGCGCGCGCGCGCGCGCGCGCGCACTCACACCCACACCCACACACTCACACACACACACACACACACACACACGCACGCACGCACACACGCACGCGCACACACACACACACACACACACGCACGCACACACGCACGCGCACACGCACGCACACACACACACACACACACACACACGCGCGCGCGCACAGAGAGAGAGAGAGAGAGAGAGAGAGAGAGAGAGAGAGAGAGAGAGAGAGAGAGAGAGAGAGAGAGGGAAAGAGAGAGAGAGAGGGGGAGAGAGAGAGGGAGGGGGGAGAAAGAGAGAGAGACGCACCCACACCCACACATGGTTTTTATCATAATAATTTGTTTTTCTAAGTTGCTTTTTATTAGTTAAAAACAATCCACACAAATTGCTGCGAGCTAGACGCTAACAAAATGAATGCAACATATCTCAGCATTGTGTTCTTCCCAGGCGATCAACACAATGACAGGATACTGGCAACTGTCACTAACACAATGAATGCACTGTGTCTCAGCATTGTGTTCTTCCCAGGTAATCAGCACAATGACAGGATACTGACAACTGTCACAGAACAAAAAATAATAATAAACACATGTAATGAGCAACGTAGGACGATGATTTGACCGCCAGGGGGCAATCAAACCAGTAGGGGCTTAGCGCGTGATAGTGAGAGAGAGAGGGGGAGATGAGTCCCTCTCTCTTTCTCTCTCTCTCTCTGTCTCTCTCTCTCTCTCTCTCTCTCTCTCTCTCTCTCTCTCTCTCTCTCTCTCTCTCTCTCTCTCTCTCTCTCTCACTACTCTCACTCTCACTACGCCCAACTAAGAATATCACGCGCTAAGCCCCTACTGGTTTGATTGCCCCCTGGCGGTCAAATCATCGTCCTATGTTGACCATTGTACAGTTTTTCTTGCATGGCGATGTTGAAATTAAACAAAGAAGCATAATATTGATAACCAAAAAAAAAATGAGAGGATGACAAAAATGTTTTTAAGAAACCATTCAGGCTTCCAGCAAGAGGAAAATAATATTTTAAAAGCTTTGTGATAGATTATAATTTTATTTTTTTATGGCATTGAAAGTGATATTTATATTATTATTAAAACTGTATATAATCGTTCCAAGGGGCAACAAAAATATGTATAACAATAACATGTAATTGTACGCATTCTGTCTTGCATTCTGCTGATGTTGACATTAAATAGTTAAAAAAAAGAAAAAGATTTCCATGGAATAAGAAAGACGAAAATTATTATCAAAAGCATTTTGATCAATTATAATGGGCATTGAAAGTAAAATTTAAAAATAAAACTGCATATAAAACCGTTCCAAGTGACAACAAAAATAATATGCATAACAATCAATTTGAAAAGCACGAGATATACATGCTGGAACTGTGTCGTTTGTCAATCAGCTAGTTTACCACACCTTAGAGAGCGATTCCCATCATGTGATGTAAAAAAGAGAGAACAAAGCAAGAACAGATCTTCGCTAAGTATTGTTCTAAACAAACATCCTCCAACAATGGGAGCAAGCCTGTTATTAAGTGGATCATTTTTCACCAGACAATGAATGTAACGTGGATGCGAGAGACATCATGTCAGCAGATATTGTCGTTACTTTTATTGGAACAAAAAAAACACCCACAAATAGCAGCAAGCGAGAGAGAGAATAAAGAAGCTACGTAGATCTATTGTCTTCTCATAAAGACCGAACATGCACGCTTTGAATGTAACAATTCTTAAAGACCCACCAGATCACGTGTCAAAATCACGGGTTTCACGTGTTTTCCCTCTTATAGCTGGTAAGAAATCTTGTTTTGACCAGGTTTAGCTCCCATATAAATGTCCCCAAATTCAAACCGACACATCAGTTTAAAGAGCAGCCTCAAATTGAATATGGGGAAATTTGTATGTGGGTCATAGCAACCCACAAAAAAACAAGGGACTTAATCGTGGTGCGTCACTGGGTCTTTAAAGACCCACCAGATACATGAGTGAAAATCACGGGTTTCAAGTGTTTCCCTCTCTCGCTGGTAAGAAATCTTAATTTGACCAGGTGTGGCTCCCATACATATTCCCCCATGCATGAAAACGAGACATCACTTTAAAGAGCAGTCTCGATCATGTATGGGGGAAGACTGTATGTGGGTCACACCTACCCAGAAAACAAACAACCAAGGGACTTAATCCAGCCGGGTCAGTGGGTCTTTAAATATTGGGGTTTTATACAAAAAGATGCGCGAGAAAAAATAACGAAAATGAACATGAAAAAAACCCACATTAAGGCTTCACCACGCCTTACGGACCAGATGCAAAAATGGGTTTTATTATCACGGACTCTAGTTTATTTGTTTATAGTATTCGTTCTACAAAAAAAAAGACAAGAAGTTCCGAGTATGATGCCTTATATTGCATAAATGGCGTCAAGCACAATTAAGATTTTTGTTCCGTTTGACATGAATAAACAATGCGATGAAACGAACACACTTGTTACACCCATCTCGTGACCTGTGCATAATAAAAACGTGATCGTGATAAGTATCCTCTTTCAGATCGTTTCGCCCGGAACAATCGAGAGGAGTAAATAAAACAAACAAATAAACACGCCGTTCATAAATAAATAAATAAATAAATAAACCAACGAAGGCAGTGAAAAGTGACAAGAAAATTTTACATCCATATTATGATAACTGGTGGGGTGTTTTTTATAGCGTCACGCGTCAAACAAAAAACAACACATGAAACACCCTCCCTGTGTTCACAGGGGGTTCTTCTTCTTCTTCTTCTTCTTCTTCTTCTTCTTCTTCTTCTTCTTCTTCTTCTTCTTTTTCTTCTTCTTCTTCTTCTTCTTCTTCTTCTTCTTCTTCTTCTTCTTCTTCTTCTTCTTCTTCTTCTTCTTCTTCTTCTTCTTCTTCTTCTTCTTTTTTCTTCTTCTTCTTCTTCTTCTTCTTCTTTTTATCATAATCGTCGTTGTCGTCATCATCACCTTCTTTATTTATTTTCTTCATCTTCTTCTCCTCCTCATCTGTCTTCTTCTTCTTATTCTTCTTCTTCTTCTTCTTCTTCTTTTTCTTTTTCATTCTTCTTCTTCTTCTTTTTCTATTTCATTCTTCTTCTTCTTCTTCTTCTTCTTCTTCTTCTTCTTCTTCTTCTTCTTCTTCTTTTTCTCCTCCGTCTTCTTCTTCTCCTCCTTCTCCTTTTCCTCCTCTTTTCGTCTTCATCTTCATCTTTTTTTGGCCCGCCCTTCTTGTTTCCCTCTACAAATCCATGGCGTGTCATCACGAGTGCGTCTTAGACAGTCAACACGGGTAGAACGATGTAAGTTAGACTAAGCTCCCCAATCGTTTGGGAGTTTAGTCTCATGTGCATACTATTACCCGTGTTGACTGTCTAAGACGCGCTCGTGATTACACGCCCTTTTGCACCGTTACCCAGGCAGTGGCTATAGTTTGTTGGGTTCTCAACCTCTTCGTCTTTTCCTTTATTTCCCCTCTTCCTGTTTTTGTTCTTTCTGACTTTAAGGACACATCACTTTAACCCTTTCACCGCCAGCCATATTTCAGCCTAAAAATTTCCATCAACTTTACCTGGGTAGAGAACAAAATCCATCTGCAGTATTGGGGATTCTTCTGTGGCACATGTAAAATAAGGTCTATCCTTGCTTTCCAAAACTAAGACAATAGGGTGTTTGGATAACAGACCCCAATTTGATGCCTTTTAGTGACATAGGTGTTAAATCTCTGTGGTGCTAAAATGTGACTTTGGCGGTGAAAGGGTTAAAGAGCAGCCTCGATCGTGTATGGGGAAGACTGTATGTGGGTCACACCTACCCAGAAAAAAACTAGGGACTTAATCCAGTCGGGTCAGTGGGTCACCACGTTTAAGTCCCTTGTTTCTTTCTGGGTAGCTGTGGCCCACATACAAATTCCAAAACCTCAAATTGAGGCTGCTCTTTAAAATGATGTTTCGTTTTGAATTTGGGGGCATTTGTATGGGAGTCAAACCTGGTCAAAGCAAGATGTATTTTATAGACTACCCACGTCACGTGTCACATTCCCTCTTATGCTTGGGAGGTTTCTTAAAGACACACTGACGCACCACGATTAAGTCCCTTGGGTTTTTTCTGGGTAGCTGTGGCCCACATACAAATTCCCCCAACTTCAAATTGAGGCTGCTCTTTAAAATGATGTTTCGTTTTGAATGTGGGGGCATTTGCATGGGAGTCAAACCTTGGTCGAAACAAGATTTCTTACCAGCTATAAGAGAGGAAACACGTGAAACCCGTGTTTTTGACACGTGATCTGGTGGGTCTTTGGGAAAAAAACCCGTCACGTGTCAAATTTCCTCTTATGCTGGGGGGGCTTCTTAAGATTTCTTACCAGCTATAAGAGGGAAAACACGTGAAACCCGTGATTTTGACACGTGACGTGGTGGGTCTTTAAGCATCTCCTCTTTGTCTCATCAATGTTTCCGTCTGCTGGGTCATTATCTTGCGGTTATAATTAGCAAGGTCATGACCCCGTGTGTTTTTTACCCTCCATTTTAGCGTTTGCTCAATAACTAATCTATTGATCCACTTCTCTTCTTCTTCTTCTTTGTGTTTTTCTTGAAATACCTCTCTCTCTCTCTCTCTCTCTCTCTCTCTCTCTCTCTCTCTCTCTCTCTCTCTCTCTCTCTCTCTCTCTCTCTCTCTCTCTCTCTCTCTTTCTCTCAAAGATTTAGAACTTGTTTAACGTCTTTTTGCTGTCGCGCTTTGTTTGTTTTGTGTGAAGCTGCTTTATTATGGAGGTGCTTTGTGTACGTAGATAATATATATTTCATTGAGAACACAGTTGTCAGGGTAAATGAAGAAATCTATCACCTAAATAGAGAGAGAGAGAGGAGAGATGGGAGAGAGAGAGAGAGAGAGAGAGAGAGAGAGAGAGAGAGAGAGAGAGAGAGAGAGAGAGAGAGAGAGAGAGTGAGTGACAGAGAAAGACAGAGACAGAGAGACAGACAGAGAGAGTGAGGGAGAGACAGAGACAGAGGGAGAGACAGTCAGACAGAGAGAGAGACAGAGACAAAGAGAGAGAGACACACAGAGAGAGACATACACAGAGAGACAGAGAGAGAGAGGGACAGAGACAGAGACAGAGACAGAGAGAGATGTGGGCGTGTAGTAAGGGCAAGGTAGTCCCACCCTCAATAAAGCTCATAGAGATAGACAGACAGAGAGAAAGAGAGACAGACAGGCAGAGAGACAGAGAGACAGAGATAGACAGACAGACAGAAAGAAAGACAGACAGACAGACAGAGAGAGATGTGGGCGTGTAGTAAGGGCAAGGTAATCCCGCCCTCAATAAAGTTCCTCCCGCCCCGGTCGTCTCTAAATAAATGTTCCCATTCCACGTGCCCCTCGTGCTAATAAGGAATCTGAACAGACAGCAGATCCTGGTAGGATGATGAGAATGATGATGTTGATGATGATGATGATGATTGCCTGTCCCTTAATACGGCGTGTGACGTTTGATAGGCCCCCACCCACCACCCACCCTCCACCCCCGCACCCCCTTCCCGCCTCCTTGGACACGTGCTGTCTTTGATTAGTTCATTATCAGCCAGCGGTCACGTTCATCCGGTTACTTCCTTTGAGAAAAATAACACAACACAAAAACAACAAAAAACGAACTGACAACCAAGCAAACAAGCAAAGCTTTCTTTGCTTTTTTGGCTCACTCGTTTCAACGAAGTCAGTCTATATTCTCATGTTTTTTCTGTGTGTCTGTCTGTGGTAACCTTAACGTTGGCTTTTTCTCGGGATCTATGAGGCGCTCAATTACCCAAACTTTACATACATAATTATAGATGTTTATGCAAGCTTTCAGAAACATCGTTGGCGTAACAAAGTTAAAACATGACCTTGACCTTTGACCTTTAACATGTAATTTTTGTCCTGGCCAAATCTTTCCCAGTTTCGCACTTATGGTCCCCACATTTGGCATGTTGGTGCATTAGCCTAAGGTGATATGGTATCTAGGGTGACTTTTACTTTCTTGACCTTAACCTTGACCTTTGACCTTGAACATCGTCAATTATCTATTATAGCCGTATATTTTATATCTTAGCAGATACAGCCCCCATATTTGGCAAGCAGGTAGACTAGCTTAAGATCATAAGGAGGGCTAAGTATTGTTGACCTCGGAGACCATGATAACCTTGACCTTTGACCTTGAATGTTTGTCTGTCAAATATCACACGAAGCGCTGCACAGATTCGCTTAGCATTTTGTAAGGTGGTGTATCACATCAAGCTGATGAGTCCAGTATAGTAACTTTACCCTTTCTGAACAATTTGGCATTTGCATCTATCTCTGGCATTTAGGTCTATCTCCGGCATTTAGATAATTCTCCAAAAACGCAGCGAGTGAGCCTTGAAGGCTTTGGCTCTTGTTTGTATGTTTGAATTTACAACTTTACGGATTTGCTAATATATCGATGGCTTGGAGTCAAAACGGACTATCTTTTGACAGTCCATTGACATATTATTGAACTTATTACAAAAACTAATAACTTGTATAGAAAAAAGACTGCTAAAATATAAAAAGCAAAACCCCCTTTATATATTTCTGCAGTCATTGTTTCATACAAGTTTTTAGTTTTTGTAATAAATCCAATAATACGTCAATGAACTATCTAAAGATAGTCCGTTTTGATTCCGAGCCATCGATATCTCCCTCCTAATTAACTCGGTATTTAAATGACGGCGAAGAGTCGCCACGGGCTGACCTGGTATTGCAGTACCTCCAGGATCGCCCCATTGGTCATCAAAGACTACCGCACCACGAGAACTTGTCCCTAATGGCAAATGCCGTGAGGACGTACGTCAAATTGTCTATCTACTACTCTACTAAATATCGGTGTAAGTTTAACATCATGAATGGTGGTTGGTTGATGGTTCGTCCCACGTGTGCTCTTTGGAGCCGAGTGGACGTTAAACCCAACTTTCATTCATGTTACCCTAATACCCCTCCTTTACTCCCCCACCCCTTGTTCTTCCACACACACGTACAGCACCACCTGTCCCAGCCGCGTTCTTGCCAAAGTTATAATCTTTTGTTTTATCCTCTTTGTTTCACATCGTTACTGTTACCAGTTTACGGGCCTCTTACTACCTAAATGCCTTCTGTTTGCTTCTTCATCCGTTTAGTTCATATTCTCCTTCTTCTTCTTTTTCATCATCATCATCATCATCATCATCATCTTCTTCTTCTTCTTCTTCTTCTTCTTCTTGTTTCTTCTTCTTCTTCTTCTTCTTCTTCTTCTTCTTCTTCTTCTTCTTCTTCTTCTTCTTCTTTTCATTTTCATCATCATCATCATCATCATCATCATCATCATCATCATCATCATCATCTTCTTCTTCTTCTTCTTCTTCTTCTTCTTCTTCTTCTTCTTCTTCTTCTTCTTCTTCTTCTTCGTCTTCTTCTTTTATTCTTCTTTTCATCATCATCATCATCGTCGTCATCATCGTCGTGATCATCATCATCATCATCATCATCATCATCATCATCATCATCATCATCATCATCATCATCATCATCATCATCATCATCATCATCATCATCATCTTCTTCTTCTGCTTCTTCTTTCTTCTTCTCTCTCCTCCTCCTCCTCTTTCTTTCTTTTCTTTCTTTCTTTCTTCTTCTTCTTCTTCTTCTTCTTCTTCTTCTTCTTCTTCTTCTTCTTCTTCTTCTTCTTCTTCTTCTTCTTCTTCTTCTTCGTTTTTCTTTTCATCATCATCATCATCATCATCATCATTATTATCAACGTCATCATCATCTTCTTCTTCTTCTTCTTCTTCTTCTTCTTCTCCTCCTCTTCATTTCCTTCCTCCTCCTCCTCCTTCTTCTTCTTCTTTTTCTTCTTCTTCTTCTTCTTCTTCTTCTTCTTTTTTTTTTCTTCTTCTTCTTCTTCTTCTTCTTCTTCTTCTTCTTCTTCTTCTTCTTCTTTCTTCTTCTTTCTTCTTTTCTTCTTCTTCTTCTTCTTTCTCTTCTTCTTCTTCTTCTTCTTCTTCTTCTTCTTCTTCTTCTTCTTCTTTTTCTTCTTTTCTTCTTCTTCTACATCTTCGTCTTGTTCTCGCCTTACTTGCTCAGTTAAATGGGAGATGTCGCTTCAAAGCTTCAGCTCCGTAACGGCCCTCAAACGTGACTGTCAGTGCGCCATTGCTCCAACTGCCTTTGTGTGTGTGCGCATGCGCTGCGGGCCGACGACGTCCGGTGCTGATTACAGATGGAGGCTGACACGCGCGCCGTGACTTTTCTGGCTTGTTTTGTTTAGTTTTACATGATAAAAACATCTTGGTTACGACGGCACAGTAGAGTTTACGAGGCAAGCGGATACCTTAAGTCCCGTATTATTTTGTTCACCCCCCTTTCCGTCCATAAGGGTCTCTGACCGATTAGACGCTAATCGCACCTTCTCTGTTCATCCCCCCCTCACCCACTCCCACTCCCCAACACACACACACACATACCCATCCATTTCCCTGCGAACATGACCTGACATCCGGTTTATCTCTTTTTTTCTTATACCCCCCCCCCCCCCCCCCCCCCCCCCCCCCCCTACACACACCTCTCTTCCTCCCACCTCTTTTTGTTTGTTCTTCACCCCCCCCCCCCCCTCCCCCTTTTTCCTCCAAGTGCAAAAAGAGAAAATGTAGAAAAGGAGGGGTGGGATATGTTATGACATAGAGATAGAGAGAAAAGTGGGAAAGATAATTTTGTAAGAAATATGTTTGTGTCATTTTTTTTAAAGTTTTGAGGGGAAAAAAATTCGTAAGAAATAGCAAAAAGAAAATCAGACAGATTAATTAAACAAAACGGCCGACCTTTTTGCAGTTGCCCTAGAAAGTGTAATGTGATTGCTACAGGTGAATACGATGATGTAGGGTAGAGTTTCTCTAGATAACGGTCGCCGCACGAATAACTGTTACGCCAAAAGGGGTCTAAGAAACACTAAACGTTTGCTAAGGTCAGATAACTCTTTAAGTGTACTCTTCACTTTTGGGAGAGAGAAAATGGTTGCTATCAAAAGGGAGATAAATCATACCTCTCTGTCAGTTTACACAAAGATTCCGATTTCATCCACGTCTATTTGTGTACAAAAAAGTAAATTTGCACTATATTATGCCATCTAACATGATGCAAAATTAAGAAAGAGCACTCAAAGATACTTGCGTTCGTTTAATTTGCTAAAATCATCCCGTATTTTTTCATGATAGACTAACGAATATTTGCTGTGACAAGCTTGTTGTTTTGGTCTTCCATTTTGAAAAGTTAGTCACGTTCACGCGAGATATAAAAAAAAAGCTGGAAGTATGGATATTTCCCATGATCCTTCAATACTTTGTCGCTTGTTACCTCAATATATAGCAGCCACAAAACGCTTGCGGCAAACGTCGGCAAACGAGGTGTTTCTTAGTACCGTTTTTGCCAATTTGCGCTCACGCTACGTAACGTTAGCCCTTGTGAAACGGTCCCCATGTTATGCTATTGTTCTGTTGTCATTTTCATTATTACTTCAAAAATGGGGTCAATAAAAACCACACTTTCCACAGTAAAATATGTACACATACACTCAGAATGAAATAATAAGAATAGCTCAGAGAGTGTTGATGCCGTCTGATGTTTTGAGTTGATATAATGATTTACTTTCTTATAAATAAAATAATGACGGACATTACGAAAAACAAACACCATAATGAAACAATCCAAATGTTCACAGTGTACGCAAGTTGATCTGATGCAGATACGAACCTTTGTTCTGTAATTAAAGAAGACTTAACAATGAATTGGACAGCTCAAATGACATTACGCTTTTCTCTATTTTATTAAGATAATAGAATGACAAAAGACCACTAGTTTTCTATAATTAAAAAAAGGAAACATCTTTTAAAGCTAGAACATACACCAAGCAATGATGACGTGCCATTTCTGTTACAAATACTTCAAAGGAGTTAAGAATTATCACAAAATTGTATCCGTCAAAAGATGGAATATTTCTGGCACATATTAAAAATCTTACGTGATAAAAACGTTCAAGATACCTCTCTTGAAAAGAAAGATACAACTGTTGTTGAATAAAAACAAATAAAACATGGGTCTCTCTCCTTCATTTTCACTGAATATTATCTCAGAATGGCAGCAAGTTTTCGGTTATGTCCTGTTGTTGCCCCGTCCCGTTGTTGCCCCGTCCCGTTGTTGCCCCGTCCCGTTGTTGCCCCGTCCCGTTGTTGCCCCGTCCCCTTGTTGCCCCGTCCCCTTGTTGCCCCGTCCCCTTGTTGCCCCGTCCCCTTGTTGCCCCGTCCCCTTGTTGCCCCGTCCCCTTGTTGCCCCGTCCCCTTGTTGCCCCGTCCCCTTGTTGCCCCGTCCCCTTGTTGCCCCGTCCCGTTGTTGCCCCGTCCCGTTGTTGCCCCGTCCCGTTGTTGCCCCGTCCCGTTGTTGCCCCGTTCTATTCTTGTCTCTACGTGTCCCTATCTGTATGTGTCCACTTCTCTATGTGTCGACATGTCTCTCTACATGTCCCTGTCTATGCCTCCCCGTCATTGTGTCCCGGTCTCAATATGTCCCCACCATTGTGTCTTCGTGTCTGTGTGTCCCCGTCTCTACGTGTCCCCGTCTCTGTCTCCCCGAACCTACATGTCCCTATCTCCATGTGTCCTCATCTCTATGTATCCCCAGTCTCTAGGTATCCCCGTCTCTATGTCTCCCCTTCACTATGTGTTCCGTCTCTACATGTCCCTATTTCTATGTGTCCTCATCTCTATGTGTCCCCGTCTCTGTGTATCCCCGTCTCTATGTCTCCCCTTCTCTATGTGTCCCGTGTCTACATGTCCCTATCTCTATGTGTCTTCGTCTCTATGTATCCTCGTCTCTATGTATCCCCGTCTCTATGTCTCTCCTTTTCTATGACTGTGTCCCGTCTCTACATGTCCCTGTCTCTATGAGTCCCCGTCATTGTGTCCCCGTTTATACATACCCTCGTCTCTGTGTGTCCCTGTCTCCGTGAGTCCCCATCATTGTGTCCCCGTTTATATATGTTTTCATCTCTAAG
>CM065702.1:5703593-5713593 GCA_017654935.2 Phymorhynchus buccinoides
TCAGGTTAAGCAAAAATCAGGGGAAATAAATTTAAAAAAAACCAAATCAAGGTCAAGGAAAGATCGTAGAAAAGTTGAGTCCAGCCTTTTCTTTTCTATTGCCTTGAATGATAAATGCAACGGGATGCACGCACTCACACACACGAATGCAAACACATACAGAGGATGAGACAGACAGACAGACAGACAGACAGACAGACATCCAGCTTTATAAAACAACAACTAATTCACATTTTTTAAAAACAACGATTTCACATGTTTCTGCTTCTGTTTTATGTTTGGATACGTGGCAGACGCCACTTCTGACTATAAATCGCGACGGAATCAGACTTTGATGTTAGCATTTGTTTTATTTACAATAAATATTTTTGTTTGTGGCTCAAGCCACAAACCTATAACTCACTTTGTCGGTCTGTCGGTCGGTCGGTCTGTCGTTCAAAAATTGTCGCACATTTTGACAAAATTGTCGCACTTCAAATCGAGGCTACACTTCTGGCCGCTCTTTAAAATGATGTATTTTAAAAGCGTACAAAATAATAAACATATGTAATACAGACACTACAACAGACACGACGAGTATGCGGTGCTTCTTTTGATGAGTATAAGTAGGATACATAGTTTTAAATGTTTTCCAAAAGATATAAAAAGTTACGAAATGGTGCAACCATTCTCGTTTACAGATTAAAATTATTGAAAATCCAGGGGAGGTAACTCATGATTGGAGTGGTAAAAATAGACCGCGTGCCACAAACTATTGCGATTTCGCGCTTGTTTCTTTACTCTCCTATTTCAGTTCACTGGGTTTTTTGTTAATTGTGGCTGAGCTTTATTGATTCAAACAATTATTTTCAATACATTTTAATACAATGTTTTGCATTGATAACTTTATTTTTTATTGCATGCTTAATACAATAATATGTCTTTATGAATGTTGTTTGTTGCATACAACGCAGTTCAAATAAAGCCATTTATTTATTTTCATTATACACGTCATTATGTGTTGCCTTTGCATGGAGTGATTCAGTATAGCGGGCACCTCACTGTTACGGACAGTTTGGACCAGTCTGTTGGGTGGTCGGTTTACTGAGGTTCGACTGTATTTTTTTGTCTTCTGCAGCAAAGTTGAGGTCACAGGAAAAGGCAAATTGTAACGATAGTTCTGAGAAAAAAATCCCAGAATTAAAGTGGTAGACAAGCATTAATTTCGATAACCTCATTTTATCAGCTTGAGAGAAATCAGTTTTGTGACGTCTTTTTGTCATTTATTTTTAGCTGAGGTCACAGAAGAAGGTACACACTCACAGTAGTTTGAAAGAACGCTTTCAATTGTTTGACATGCACTAAGTTTGATAAACTCGCATTATCAGCTTCAGACATATCGGTGTCGTGACGTTGTCTATGATAGATTTAACACCACAGAAGAAGGCGAACTGTTCACAACGGTTGCAGACATTACAACGAGTGGTATCTTCTTGTAACTGACTCAGCAGAAAAAAACCTCTAAACTTTTTTAACGATACATAGAAAACAGCGAGCGTAACATTAGTTCGAAACTTCACACAAAAACTGTGTGCAAAAGAGAAGAAAAACTATTTGAAAACAATTGAAGACATTTATCAAAGGGATTCCAGTCGTGACGAAAACAATGGGTACAGTAAAGAGACTAAAACTGACTCCAATAGTTTTGGGGATGTTGTGTCTGATCGTGTGGATGGCGCAGGCAGATTTCACCTACTACCAAAAGAAAACGGACCACCGTCACTGGTACTCAGTCATAGCTCCTAAAAACGGTTTCTACTGGGTCATGATCACCAACGATCCTCAAGGGCACCACAGTGAAACACTGCACCTGTCCTGGCATCCCCGCCTTGGAGCCCATGCCAATCAAATCATGAGTTCTTTCAGCTTTCCCTTTTTTTGGTATGTAAATGTGGAAATAGACTTGGGGTGGTCCGCCGAACACAGTGGACGCTATAACTTTCCTACAGCCTTCTCTGTGGCTTACATATCCAGAGATCGAGAAGGTGAAGCCGACTACAAACTACATGCTGAAGCACCCCAATGATAGGAATCGAGATCATGTGGCATTCGTCAACGAAAGTGGTACGATTTTCTTCGACGCATGTATGGATGCAATAGGAAGATTTACAAATCTGCCATTTGCCTATGCTGGACTTCAAGTGAACAACACTGGGATTTACTGGATAAGCTCTCGGCTTGATGCTATACCTGGCAACAGAGGTTCTGATCTGGTGGCTACGATCTACGAAGGCAGAAGAACACTGTTTCGTGTGCTCGCCTTGTTCGGTAACGATGTGTCCACTTCTGGGGCATTCTACTTGAGGAATCAATCACTGATCACCATGACAGCCCAAGAAGGCCAACGAATCGGTCCTAACACGGTGCTCTCCTACATATTCCTGGCTTCAACCCGGCGCCCATATACCAGAAATCACCGACATATCACCTTTACTGCTCTGGCCCGACCTTTCGGTCACAACGACAGACCTGAACGCTTCGAATTCAATCCTCACCGTGTCATGACCGACGAGGGCAACATGTATAAAATGAGAAAGCGCTGGGTGCGTAATCCTGTCACTGGTTCGTACCTGGTTTCCCTTCGTCTGACGTCCAACCTCGACTATGTTGCTCTGGAGTCTTGTCAGTACTCTGCTGATCATGACTGCAGTGTGATGGCGGGCCTGGTGAAAACATTTGACGTCCTGTGGAATGTGTGTGCTGAGAGAGGTGTCCCCAATGGAATGTCTGCGGCCTTCCGTTTCGAGAGGAGAAACAAGCTATATATTGAACCAGGGAGTGACACGGTGGGTGAGGACACCATGTGGTCCATTGCTTTCATTGCACCAGACAGGGACTAAATGTTCCCCGAAATGGTTCAGTTTAGTCCAAAGAAGCAGGATGATGAGTCTATGTAACCTGATATTTTACTGAATATTTTGTTCAATGTGGGGAACCTAACAACCTGATTTTGTTTTAGACTAAACTGAATTGAACAGCATGGGTGGGCTATTAGCAGGCATTATTCGTAGGTCACTGCCAATTGGCTCCATCAAACCACAGTGAAATGGGTAACGGGTTATGCAGAATGTAAACATTAGCAATGAGAAATATTTGTTAGAAGATGGGATATTAGAATCCAGTTCATAAAAAAATAAGTTATGAAACATTCGTGATATGAGAAAATGGATCAGAGAAAATCCAGGCAGACAAATAAACACCATTGAACATCAAAAAGATTCAAACTTAACCAATTCTGGCCGTTGAAAACGTGCTGTTAGAAAATAAAGTTGTGAGAAATTCAGACTATGGGAACAATAGTCTATAGACATTGCTTTAATGTGTGGGGAGCCTAACTCGTGCCAATCTGACATGGTGTCAGGGTGAATATCCGACTTGTTCACGTTTATCATGTTGCAATTGCTTGAACTGTTCATAAAGTTCTTCTTGTTGTTAGTTCTTGGTTTACTTTTCATTTACAGTTTATTTATCTGATTATCAGACACTGAGAGAGTGAGTTTTGAAAAGTGGACATAGGTTTAATGGACTGGGAATTAAACAAATGGCATGGGGGGTCTAGGCTGTAATAAACGTAGCAATAGGACTTGGGGAAAACTGGCCTGTTAAAAATGTTCTGTAGAAAGCACAGGCTCCTAGGCAAGTGGACAAAGCAAAGTATCTAGTAGTCTTTGGGAAATAACTGGGTGTTTTGGAATTTCAAACTGTTAAAAAAAATGCCGCACAATTCAGCCTGTATTATTTGGCTATATAAGAAATGAGTTATGGAAATTAAAACAGAGACTTCGCTCAAGGAAAATTGAATATGGGCAATTGAGGTTTGGAACATTACAGATATTGGGAACTTTAAAATGTGTGAGACACGTTTTTCTGTTCCGAGTTCCTGTTCTTGCATAATTGGACAAGGAAAAAAATATTTGGAAAATAATCTGTTGGATGGATGTCCACCTGTGGAAACCTAAGATAATATAATACGAAAAATAACAAAAGTGGGAATATCAGACTGTGATAAACGTCAGCTGTGGTCAAAATAGATTATGAACATTCAGATCAGAAACTCAAATCTATTCAAACACTTGATGGTGTGATGGAGGTGACATGTTCCCCATTTTAACGTTACAAGTTTTTGACATGATTCGTATTCTTGCTATGCGATTTTGTTTTCCTTTTTTGTGCCTAAACAGAGTTGTTTGTTCCAGTGTCATTCAAAGGTGTCGCTGGTTGTCATGAGGAGGCAACTGTTCAACTTGTTCGTGTTGAATTATCTTCTTCTTCTTCTTCTTCTTCTTCTTCTTCTTCTTCTTCTTCTTCTTCTTCTTCTTCTTCTTCTTCTTCTTCTTCTTCTTCTTCGCCTTAGGCAGCCAACTTCATCACGTTGAAGATTCTGCTGCACTTCTTCCTGCTGTTTGTTCATGTTTTGCTTACTATTTAATATTTTTATCCCAACAATAAAAAAATTCAAACAATTGTATTGCTGCAATGACTGTTTAGTTAATGTACTTCACGCATGGCTTCCCTTGTTGACGATAGCTCATTTTTATGTTTTCTGTATTATGACTCTTGGATGTGTTTCTTGATTACACAAGTAAATTCAAGTAGATCACGTCTTAGTTGCTCTTTTACAAATTAAAAACACCCAGTAAAGTAAGAGTAGATCTATTTGCCAAAAAAACTCATTTCCTCTCACTGTCATTATTCTTTAGAAACGTTCTGAAGTAGATATTCTATAGTGAAATTAAGGGGGTAGACCTACTCTATGAGGGGTCACTAAATTATTTTAGTCATAAAGATAAATCTATTCCATGGAATGTTCCCAAATTTAGCCTGAAAGTAAAACACAGCCTAAAAAAACCTACGGAAACGCATCAATGGTTGAAAACAGTACATGTCTCAACAAAATAAACATTAAATGAAAAAGTACCAGGTGGTGTTACTAAAAATAGCATATTTCACTTTTGCACTAAAATGTTTAAGAAATATTATTTTATTTTTCTGAGTGCAGATATAACATAGTGTGTGCCATATCTGGATCTTGTCATGGGTAAAAAGAAATGGGCAAAAGGCAGATTTTATGAATTGGTTCAAACGAATTTGTATTGAGTAACACATAGTAAAGCAGCAACATAAACTATTGGAACGAGCACAACAAGCTTAAAGCTTATACAAGGCGCTCAAACACAAGCAGAATATTTGCCACAAGTAAAAGAGATGGAACAGTGATTTTAGGATTTAACATGTATATAAAAAATTAGTTTATAAATACATGATAAATTATGTCAAAAAGATAAAAACTAAACAAATTATTCTAAAAACGGCTTGACAAGATCCAGATAATCCAGGTTGTACAAAACGCGTGCGCAACATTTCAAGCAAAATTAATGTCTTTTTATAGTATGGTCACAATATCTGTGTTCCATGGCAAAAAAATGCTCAATTTGGGGAGCCTAACTCGTGCCAATTTGACGCAAGAGCACTCTTGTTGTTTTTTATCAAAATTGCAAAAAGCACACACATTACAAAGAACAAGATCTTAATTTCATATGAAATTATAATCATAAGAAATTCAATTTAACTTCATTTATCTGAAAATCAAACTGAGGGGGTGAGTTTTGATTTTTGCTCCTTTAGAATTTAGGGCTAGAATCTACCCCCATAATAATTGGAGAAAGCAAAAAAAAAAAAAAAATAGCCTGGGAATTAAAACCACAATAATCATTGCCCGCAGTTTAATTTTTAATCTATTAGGAAAATGAAACCATTGGGGACCATTCCCCTCTTAAGATTAAAAAAAGGCTCTTTGTTGTAATTCATCACTGTCTAGCAGACTGCACTTATTTGTTTGATCATCATTTAACATTGTGAAACTGAGGAAAATAAAAATATATTTCTGAAAATTGTTCCTGTCTAGCTAAAAGATTACCTATTGGCCACACAACCCCTCTATTACCCCCGCTTCTTGGCAGTGAGAGTAAATGTTGTGGTCAGTTGCTACAGTATATTCACCTTGCGAAAAAAGGCAGCCATTCAGTGGCCTCAAAGGGTTATTGACGAGATACTCCCTTGTTTGGTCACACTCAACCAGATCTTCCCCCCACCCACCAAGGGCATTCACTCCTTGCAAAAGGGTGTTCTTTGCAGAGCCAAATAGATAAACTATGCTTCTTGATACACCACAGATCTCTAGTTCAGTGCACAGTTTGTTTTAAACCTTTAACTATATCTTATTTTATTATTTGTACAGTTAGTTCACTTCAAACAGCAACAGTGGCATTTCACGAACTTCGTTTATCTACAAAGAACTACAATATTTTAATTTAGCTTACAATTAAGCCTACTACAGTGAGTTACGTCGATTTTTACCCATACTTGGATTGCAATGTGTTTTCATTCAATGTTTTATATTAGATTAAGATCTGTGTACATGTTATCATTATTTACGAGATATTTATATTTGCCCATGGCAACACATTGATAGCCCACTCCACTCTTAGTATGACTTACAGCTCACTGTGTTGCCATGGGGGAAATAGAAATATCTTGTGAATAGTGTTAACCTGTACACAGACCTTTAAGACCCCTACATACATTTTGTATTTTTAGTTCATTGCTGCGAGCACAGTGACTTTCAGTTATTAGAACTGTGAAAACTTTGTCATATTCAGATGATAAATGTAGGTAAATTATTATGAAATGTGACTTCAGGAAGTGTAAGTGATGTACATTGTATTCAACTGAAATAAATCCAGGTCAATCTCTTGCAATGCTTAGAGAATGACGCTTTTCTAGAAATGTGCTGTCAAAGTCAGATATGTGATTACATTAAATTTGTGTTAAATTGTCAGCAAAATTCTCTTTTTAAACGATTGGATTTTCATCAGTTCATGCGATGACAAAATGTATTAATGTAAACATTGTTTTAGTCTAAAGTAAAATTGTATTTCATTCAAACCTAGTGGGTTTTCTCTCTGTGTGTCTGTCTGTCTCTGTACGTGTCGTGTGTGAGTTTCCCTGTCTCTCTGTCTCTGTTTCTCTGTGTGTATTGCCTCTCTCACTCCAAACTCTCTATCTATGGGTCTCTCGCCCTTTAACTCTCTCTCCTCTCCTCTCTTTCTCTCTCGCTCTATGACTCAAAATCTCTCTCTCGATATAGCAAAGATGGTGGTGTATGGGGGGGGGGGGGGGGGTTCTCTTTTAGGTATAAAACATCTGTGGGTGGGGGGGGGGGGGGGGGGTTATGGTATAGAGGGGGGTCTATTTGCTTGTTGTGACATGTCGGTATGGTGAGATTCTGAATGTAGGAACAACTAATTGCCTTTGACACTTAGTGGTTCAGATTGTTTTACGCAAAACCTTGCTATAATTAAGCTCCATCAATGATGTTAGCATTTCTTCTCTTCTTCTTCTTCTTCTAAATTCTTTGATCGCGCAGACAGTTTTTGTCAATTATGAGCTTGATTTTATGCGCCTAACGAAGAAATAGTTTAGGCCCAGCAAGTACCGACTTAGCCGGATCAAAATGAGAAAGTGTTTTGAAAAAAGGCTGAAAAATGGACCGGACAGGGCAGAAAGATAGTAGATGACAGTAAGCAAAGGGAAAAGGCAGAGTCAAAGAGAGTGACAGATTAGAGGAAGTTACAAGCACAGAACTTCCAGAAGGTGGGAGAACTATTTGTACAAAGGACACCACCCCCCCACCTTGTATCCCCACAGGGGGGAGGCTATGCATTTGCTATTGTTTATCTGTCTATCTGTATGTTTGTGAAAGAAATGCACCAAACTGTGGTGACGGGGCAAATAGCCTTTGATGCACCGAACATTCCACTAATATTTTACAGCTGGCTTGTCATAATGGATTCAGCAGCCTTTGATCTATTTAAATGTTCTCATCCCACTTCATTCTGTTAGTAATAGCAGCCACACACCCCTCTGTAGGCATTAAAGGTCGAGATCACCAGAAAGACAGGATTTTCAAGGATCGGAACACTCACTTTGCTCTGGTTTCCTAGAAATTAAACCGTCAAAACGGCGATTCCTCCTTCGAAGAGATGCCGGAGAGAGTAGCCATTTTGGATGGGGTGGGTGGAGGTCACTCATTGTGGTTGAAGCGTTTTCTTTTTTTGTAGTGCAGTAAAAAAAAAAAGGAGCTGTTTCCTTTGTTGTGAGCGAAACTCCTTTAGATAAACTGCATAACATTTTTCAAAAAAATAATAAAAAGGCTTGCATTGCGAAACTTCTGTGCAAACGATTTGGCGGCCATTAGAAAAGAGACGACACGCCTTCTCTTTGGGTGAAATAATTTGACTTCCAGCACCTCCGCCAAGGAGGAATCGCCGATTTGACGGTTTGATTTCTATGAAACCAGAGCAAAGTGAGTGTTGCAATATCTGTAAAGGGTGTTTTGCTGGTGATCTCGACGAGTTTCTTACAAAACCTCATCCGTCAGGGTGCCCCTTTAAAATCCTCTTCTTTTTTTTGTTGCGCAAAGAATAGCAATGAAGACATTTTGCTTTGACAGGTTGTGTGGATGATAATATAGCGGGCCTAATAATCCACTACACTTTTTGCAGAGGACTGCATTGAGTTTAGACTGGTGTTTGGAATTCACCATGCAAAATTGCTTTGGGCTGCTTGAATGAGCACGTTTTTTACATTGCTTTTAAATAGACAAAACTTAAAAGCAGAGAGAGAGAGAGAGAGAGAGAGAGAGATGAGAGAGAATGACAATCGAGGGCAAGAGATCTTGATGTCTTCAGCTTACAGCTCGTCATGAGATCATGTATGGCTTGTACCCACGTGTCGTCATATCCGGCCACAAGGAGCGCTCCATAGTATGGGAGACCGCCATCTTAGTCAGTAACTTTGTTTGAAAAATGCCCGATCGATGCTGTTTACACGTTTAAATTCTGATCGCTTCTCGGCCTTTTGGCTAAGACAGTGAAAGCCGATACGCGACGTTAAACTGAACTTCCATCCTGTTTACACACAAATCTGACTAAGATGGCGACACTTTCGTTGGAAGGGTCGAGATGCGCACGCAGGTGGGGGGGAGCCCCATAGCATCTGAGTGAAAAGAAGGGGGGGGGGCGGGGGGGGGATAAGGGGGGGAGGGGGGGGGGGGGGGATAAACACATATAGGTAGTATAAACTCTAAAGTATATTAAGTGAAAAAGGAGCAAAATACGTTATAATAACAAGTATGGAAATGGCAGCAGCATTTGGAGAGAGAGAGAGACTCAAACTCAGACTCAGACCATTTTTAATGATTAGGCCATCTGCCCGTATCAAGAAGGGGAGGTGAGGGGAAGGGGTGTCGGTGTAGAAAAACGAAAAGAAAAATAAACATAAAAAGTAAACAATAATGATCGAACCCAACACCAAAATAAACCAACCAAAACAACACATAGCAAGGCATAAGAAAGGGAAGTGGAAGGAACAATACATAAATGTTATGAAGTACTATGACAGAGAGGAGAGAGAGTGACAGAGCGGGAGAGAGAGAGCGAGAGAGGAGAGAGAGAGAGAGAGAGAGAGAGAGAGAGAGAGAGAGAGAGAGAGAGAGAGAGAGAGAGAGAGAGAGAGAGAGAGAGAGAGAGAGAGAGAGGACTGGAGAGAGAGAGAGAGAGAGAGAGAGAGAAGAGATGAGAGAGAGTGGGGTGAGGGAGAGAAGAGAAGAGAGAGAAGAGACAACGAGGCGGAGAGGAGAGGGGAGAGACAGACAGAGAAAGCGAGACGGAGAGAGAAAGAGAGAGAGACAGGGACAGAGATGAAAGAAGTAACTGAACAGGAGACTTGTTGAAAAGTAAGGGTGGCGAGAGTAACATAATAACATAGGAAGGGAGCAGATCTTTGAAATATTTCAACACTTGTAACAAAACCTGGAAAACGCTGAAGAATGTACCCGCTCCTCACGAGTCTTTCACCCTCTTCTGCGCAAGATTAAAGACCCACACTACCGGGACATTAT
>CM065702.1:5723593-5726093 GCA_017654935.2 Phymorhynchus buccinoides
CCTAACTTCAAATTGAGGCTGTTCTTTAAAAATGATGCTTCGTTTTCAATTTCGGGACATTTGTATGGGAGTCAAACCCAGTCAAAACAAGATTTCTTACCAGCTATGAGAGGGAAAACCCGTGAAACCCGTGATTTTGACACGTGATCTGGTGGGTCTTTAAGCGGGGGGGGGGGGGGGGGGGGGGCAGTGCGCCGAATCAGCCATGATGCAACACTTTGATTGGCTGTTAAAAGTGTCAGGAGGGGAGACAATTTGGTGGCTAGTGGTCTTGGCCCTGGAGCGTCGATGGATACTAGGAAGGAAGTGAGTGGCTCCCTCTGTTGACTCGTGACGCTTCGTTCGGGTAACTGACTGAGTTATTGTGGTAATGACTTATTGTCTCCCTTTACCTGAAGCGTGTGAATGAGTTAGGAGAGTGAAATAAGCGGTAGCGTCCCAGTTCGTCTTTTTCCATATCGCCTTTTTTTCAATTTCGTCCTCTTCCAGTTTGTCTTTTTATGCTTTGTACTACGATCGTTTTAACGTATACCATAATTATTATAGCCTTACTTCATTGACAAATGTAAACCGTGTGTGTGTGTGTGTGTGTGTGTGTGTGTGTGTGTGTGTGTGTGTGTGTGTGTGTGTGTGTGCGTGCGTGCGTGCGTGCGTGTGTGCGTGTGCGTGTGCGTGTGCGTGCGTGTGCGTGTGTGTGTGTGTGTGTGTGTGTGTGTGTGTGTGACATTGATTCAAAATGGCATTCCCAGTCCAGATGCGAAATCGCAAAATAATAAAACTGCGAAAAGACGATTTAGGAAAAGGCAAAATGGGAAATGGAAAAGACGATTTAGGAAACAACGAATCCCTAAATGGAAGGGAAAAACAGAAGCAACAAACTAAGATTAAAAAATGGACAGATGTTGCCTTTAATTTAGTGACATGTTTTCTTGGCACTGCAAAGTAGGACGATTTAAAACCTCCCATGCCAAAAACCTGCAACAGATCCAAAATAGCCGTGCCTAAATCGAACGAACGAAAATATATGCATAAAAAGTAATCAGATAAGCATGATTTTAGTCATAATATTTCGGCCCTGAATTTGTGTGTGGAGTTCAGGACAGAAACACGTGATTTAGAAGGGATGGGTGGGTGGTGTTCTTCTCTGAAGATCCTCTGTTGTCCAGCTCACCACAGAGTCTCGCTTCGGCATTAAACAACGATCCTGGTCATTAGGTGAAACGGGACACAGCAAAAGGGGACGCTGTGGAAGAAGTGGGTGATCCTAGTCATTAGGTGAAACGGGACACAGCAAAAGGGGACGCTGTGGAAGAAGTGGGTGATCCTAGTCATTAGGTGAAACGGGACAAAGCAAAATGGACGATATGGAAGAAATGAGTGATCCTACTCATTAGGTGAAACGGGACACAGCAAAAGGGGACGATATGGAAGAAATGGGTGATCCTAGTCAATAGGTGAAACGAGACAAAGCAAAAGGGGACGCTGTGGAAGTAGTGGGTGATCCTAATCAGTAGGTGAAACAGGACACATCAAAAGGGGATGCTGTGGAAGTAGTGGGTGGGGGGTAGAGGCCAAGGGATGGACTAGGGGCCAAATATGACAGGCGTTGTCTCCTTAGTGACGCCCTTGTCGGCAGCGGGCCACCATCACCGCTCACAATGCTATCAGTTCATTCACTGCCTGCAGCCATGGGGACGCCTCGCAGACTAGTTTATGTGTGGAGCGGGGACCACACACATCATTTCACAGTTCGCCCCCACAAAACGATATCAAAGATATTCTAAAAGGGTAAGATGGATTACTTAAAAGCTCGGCGAACCGGGCTGATAGAGTTATCGTTAGTGGGGACGTGTACACTATTCACAGTGGAGGCTATCCAAAAACTCGGACTGGAACTTGAACGGAGAATTCAACTAGCCTATCGATGTGTAAAATGTGTCACGTTTCAAAGGGACATAACCAGTGTTTCTGTCCTCACTACTCATATAGGGAAAAGAGACCGGGTGTTTATCTTCCCCTGTACAGTCTTTGACGATATTCATGCAGAAACAACAAAAACGTTATACATGTACCTATGAGAGAGAGAGATAGATAGAGAGATAGATAGAGAGAGAGAGAGAGAGAGAGAGAGAGAGAGAGAGAGAGAGAGAGAGAGAGAGAGAGAGAGAGGGGGAGAGATAGAGAGAGAGAGAGAGAGAGAGAGGAAAGGGGAGAGAGAGAGAGAGAGAGGGGGGAGAGAGAGAGAGAGAGGGGGAGAGAGAGAGAGAGAGAGAGAGAGAGAGAGAGAGAGAGAGAGAGAGGAGGGGGGAGAGATAGAGAGAGAGAGAGAGAGAGAGAGAGAGAGAGAGAGAGAGAGAGAGAGAGAGAGAGAGAGAGAGAGAGAGAGGGAGATTAGAGAGAGTAGGAGGGAAGCGTGTTGGGGGGAATTCCAAACCAATTCAAAAGGTTTCCTTGGTGGTTTAAGCAATCTTATGGTTTTTTCTTGTTATAGTAAATCCTT
>CM065702.1:5738593-5741093 GCA_017654935.2 Phymorhynchus buccinoides
GCAATGACCGGAGGCAGTGCAACACCAGGAAAGCCCCGAATTTGTAACAATACGGATGTGTGTATAAGACCCCCTCCTTTTCCGCGTCTCTTTGATTTCTTCACAGTTTCCAGCCAGACCAGATTGTTGTTGTTATCAATGATGTTGCTGCTACTGTTGTTGTTGCTTCTTCTCTGGTATTCGTTGTTGTTGACGTTGTGTATTAATTTCTGTATAAGCTCTAATGTTTCACAGATGATGAGTTTGTGGATTTTGCTTCATCATAATCAAGTATTTGATGGTTATTAGGTATTATGTACTTTAGAGTCACAGAGGCGTCTCTGTGAAATTCAGGTTGCTCCCACCTGGAGAGCGCGTCGCAGCCAGAGGCGCGCCACCATTTTTTTTGGCATGCGATTTTTGTGTGACTGATGAGGAAGGAAAGGAGGGGGGGATGATTTTGACAAAATGACAATTTTCCGTTGCCACTGGGATTAACGTGTGCTAAGTGCATGGGCACACGGAACCTCGTTTTATTGTCTCATCCGAAAGACTCCACGTTCAGACCGTAAGGCCTAGTGCAAAGTGAAAGGAAAAATCCCGTGTACCCAGGTTCAAACTCGGGTTTACTTGACACAAGGCGAACGCGTTACCTCTGTGCGTTACCTATATGCTCCCTTTCCTTCATTAGCCTGCTTTACCATTGAGTTTTCTACCATCCCACCAAAAGATGATAAAGTGGGGTTTTTGTTTGTTTACTCTGTTCCCCTTTTTCTCAAAATACAAAAACCAAGTTCCTTTGTGGTCGTTCCTTCCTTGCTTGGTTCATTCGATGTGTCTGTTTGCATTAGTCAATGGCAATAGCTTGAACATGAAAACAACAAAGGTTTCCAAAACGGAAACAAAAAAGCAAGCTAAAACTAAAATACAAAACTGAAAATAGACCAACACAACACTGTTTCGCCCAGTAAACTGGGTCGAAGGACAAAAACAAAGAAACACATTTTTAAAATGCAAAACGGTTAACAAAAGGCAACCAAAAAGCTTAACAGTATAACGCCAATAATGTTGCTTGCTTCAAACAAAAATTTTCTTTTTTATGCGGGTTTTTTCTTCTTCTATTCCTCTGTTTTCCCCGTTCACCTGTGCCTTTGGCTTCCATTCTGAATGCATACAAATGAAACAACAATAAAAGAAATAAACAATATCTAAACATAAAAAGGCAAGAAACAATAGCAATGGAAAATCAAACCAGAGAGAGTATACAAGGACAGACTATGTTGATAAAGAGATGACAGAAATGGGTCTAATTGCTTGGTTTGACGCCTCGTGAGTTGTAATCTTTTAGTAGATTATATAATATGTTAAATTGGGAGAAAAAGAGATGATGGGGAGGTAAGGGTACGCCATATCAAAAAGAGTAAGAATATAACTATAATAATTTGTGCCATAAATCTGCTTCTTTTGTTTTACTATACGTATTCAAACAGCAGAAATCTAGCTGATACGGTTCAATGGCTGTGACTGCTGACTTTTTAAAATAAATTACGAAAAGAAACATATATCTGTTTTTGCACCTCAAGTTAAAGCAGTGTAGTATTTAAAACATATTTGTATTGTACAATACGTTTGACGCAATTTCATAAGAATCAAATGTTATGTTTCTGGTTTTAAAAACACTGTGATGTGGACAAATTCGTTCAGCGGTGCTTAGGGAGATCTGAGCAATTCAATAACAAAAAGTAGTGACGCCATCACTCAGGATAGCAAGAACTGTCCCTCGCTTTTTCCACACAAGAAATAATACCATTCAAATAAAGATCAACAATCTAAATAACGAAGGAGCAAAAATATCAATCAAAACGTTTTGTTGTAAATGAAAAGTTCAGTATAAATCAGAACAGTGGTCAAGATACGGTTCTTTATTAGCCTGGTATTCAACGACTTTGCTGGTCTTAATTAATCACCAGGTGGGCACAACATGGGATGTCAGCATGGGAGATTAAATAGTAGTTTCTTTATTTACTTGAATGAACATTCAATTCATTTTAGTTGGAGGGAGGGGTGTTAAGACAGTTGATGTGGGTTGAAAGGTGTGATAAAAGCATTGTGAAATAAAATTGTAACAAATGTCCAACCAGAGTAATAGTAATGTGTTATCTTCACTGTTCTTATAACTCAACTAATCCAAAGGTTTTCTTGTTCGTCACATTTCCACATATATTTCAACGCAAAAGAACAACATCTTCCAATACATACCAACACTATTAATCCTAAAATCACATTTTACATTGGCAGTATATTTTTAACACAGAATGACTCACACAACCCAACCACTTTCAGCACAAAATAGAAAAAGTAAGGGAAAAAAGAACAAGGCACAAACAAGAAATATTCCGTATGATTCACAATGCCATTGTAATCTTCAACAATTCCTTTTGTTATCTAGCCTATAGACTGAAACTTACAAAAATATCAAAACCAAATCATGCAGAAAACGTCTTGAGTCCAGCTGTTTGCT
>CM065702.1:5746093-5774506 GCA_017654935.2 Phymorhynchus buccinoides
ATGCTTAAAAGTAAGCACAAATGAATCATCTGAATTACACCCACCCACCCCCCAAATGCGCACCAATCTAGGCATTGCAAAAAGGAAGTCAGCACACAGGGTAAGTCAAAACAATATTACATGATATAATTAACTGATTAGAATCTTATTTGGGATAGCATAATTTACTCGAGTACTTGGGAGCACTTCTGTGCAAAGATGGCAGCTGCACCGCAGAGATCCATCAGCGGATTAAGGTACAGCAGCAGAGTGAGCAGAATTTGGAAAAGCAACATCAGCTTCACTACAAAGTACAGACTCTACCAGTCACTCGTAATCACCATCTTTCTCTACGGGTGTGAAACATGGACTCTGCTGGCTGACTCCGAGAGAAGCATTCAAGCTTTTGAAAAAAAATGCCTGAGAAAACTGCTGGGCATTACATGCCTAGAACAGAAGACAAATTAATATGTCCGCAGCAAGATCGCAGAGCTGGTTGGGCCACAAGAACACCTTTTGACGACAGTTAAACGTCGCAAGCTCATCTGGTTTGGCCACGTCAACCGTCACGAATCCTTGTCGAAGACCATTCTCCAGGGAACCGTGGAAGGGGCCGCCGTCGCGGTCGACAATATCAAAGAATGGACCAACATGAACATGAATGACCTGATCCCGGCCGCCCACCAGAGGCAGAACTGGAGAATGTTGTCTGCTGCTGCTGCCCATCAATCCCCCCAACGACCACAGCGGTCAAGGGACTAAAGGAAAGGAAAGGAATTTACTCGAGTGCAGAGAGTTTATCTAAACAGTTACATCATCATATTTGTTGTTTCGATTGCATACCTTTTTACAACCGAGTGATTATACAATGCGCGTTCTAGTACGTTGTCTCTGTGTGGGGGGTGAGCGTTTTAGTTTGCTTTATACTATTACCATTTAAACAAACGTCTTGTAAAAACATTATTTTTTGTAAGCATAATAATCAAATCACATCAAACACACACACACACACACCAAGTCACAAAAAGCTCGGGAAAATCTACGTCTGCTCACATTAGGTGATTTTTGTAGGTATTTGGTACATTATAGTCACAGAGGCGCATCTGTGAAATTCGGGCTGCTCCCACCTGGAGAGCGCGTCGCATCCAGAGGCGCGCCACCCAACAGTGGACACACCCAATTTCCACACTTTGTGTGCAGCCACACTTTTGTTATATTTTTTTTACTTTGGAGTGGTATTGTTTGTTGAGCTATTGCATCGAAACTAATCGCCCGAATGCAATAAAACTTACGATTGTAGGTACATAGGTAATTGAATTAGACATCTGCACAATTTGCAATGATTCGAATTAGCCGTTCTTTTATGCGCATATAAAATACACGTGTGTAATTTCTTTTCCGTTCAGTATACAGATGGTCAGCTAGAAAGATTAACAACTTGAAACCGCATGGAAGCAAAAGTCACAATACTTGGATAAATGTGGTCAAACAAATGTAGAAACTCAACAACAAGAAAAACCATGACCTTGGTTCAGGGATGCATAACACTAAAAATCTATGGAGAGATGTAACACTAGGGTTCGGCTTAATATTTTCTTTCTCCAATAAAAGCATTAAATTGTGTGTTGAGGAGAACAGAACGTGGAATCGGTTTAAGTATGCACGTAACTTGCATTCTTCTTTAGTGGGGGTTTTCCCACTACCCTCTCTCTCAAACACACACACACGCACGCACGCACGCACGCACGCACACACGCATGCACGCACGCACGCACGCACACGCACACGCGCGCGCGCACGCGCACGCACGCACACACACACACACACACACACACACACACACACACACACACACACACACACACACACTATTAGCTACAAAACAGATATAGTTGAACCAAGGATTAATCCATTTTTCGCTGCCCGAGAGTCTCGCAAAAGCTAACAGGGGAAAACGTTCCTATGCAACTGTTCCAACAATGTCTCGTTATCTACGCTTCTGTTGTTGTTATTGACCTTGGAGCGAGGAACACAATACTGGTACGCTCTTTTCCTGTGAATTCAGTGACTTGTGAAATTGTGCACAAGTAATGTTAGCTGGTAAGGGACGCCAAAACAAAAACAAAAAAAAAAAACAAACAAACACACACTTAAAACACATTACTTTTAAAAAAAATTAATAACAAAAAAGTATTACGAATCAAAATAATCAGAATTTGTGAAAGAGGAAAAGAAGAACAAAAGCACAGGTTAATGAAATTTAAAATCAGCTCAAAATTAATAGTGGATAGATATAAAACAAAAGAGAAATCAGGGAAAGAGGGGGAGGGGGACAAACTAGCAATCGGCACGCAGACAACAAATGCAAGGCATATATAAACAATAAGTGACGGTCACTTACACTGCTGGAATATAAATTCAGAAAGAACAGATTGAAAATGAAGCCAAATTATCTTATAAATAACAAGCTTTCGTAAAATAAAAAAGTGTATGAATTGACTTGAGAAGTGAAGGATACCAAGAAAGACGATTAGAAGACAAATCAGTGAACACAACTCACTGTCCAAAACTATTACGTTTGAGATCAACGGTACCAAGAAAGACGATTAGAAGACAAATCAGTGAACACAACTCACTGTCCAAAACTATTACGTTTGAGATCAACATATACCTATTTCACACAACAACGTCAGCAATGACTTATCACAGACTGCCTAAGCATAATAGGTTGCCACAAGCATTCATTTTTTATATACATCTATGCACATTGCAGGGGAAAATGATATAAATGATCAGACTTGCCAGATCGGTTGTTGCTTAACACATACAATTTTCAAATAATACCTTTACTTTTTAAAATGTGCACCTTAAAATGAAAGCATGTATGAAACTTGGACACACACACACACACACACACACACACACACACACACACACACACACACACACACACACACACACGTACAAACGCACGCACACATACACACACACACATATGCAGACGCACAAGCACACACACACACACACACACACACACACACACACACACACACACACACACACACACACACACACACAACACACACACACACACAGAGGACCCTAAATTCATCAGTTCATGGTCAGTGAGAAAGATTTCAGGGGACACAAATCATGAATCGATGGCAGCTGCTGTCAGCGTGTTGACGAAAACAGTTTGGGCACATCAACCATAACTGCCTCTGCCTCCTCCAACCCACCCAACTCACTCTGACATCAACCACCTTCGCTCTCACCCCTCATCACGTTTACCTCCCCTTTGTCTTATCTCCTTGCTTCAAAGAGCGCCAAACCCCTAGTAAGGACGGGTTCCCCTAAGGACAGTGAAACAGCAATGTGTTAAAATAGGGCTAAAGACCATCAAAGCCTAACTGTTAACTGCTGGCATGATTAAAGCAGCGTCTGATGAGGATCAGTTTGGCTGATGAGCACACATCCTATTAGATATACCACCAGTAAAACACAAATCAGCCAGTAATGTCAATGTAATACGAAAATAATATTTTCTTTATAGTAATACTATTAACGCTATGAGAGAAAGAGAAAGAGAGAGAGCAATGAACAATGAACAACTGTTTAATGACCAGGGCATCTACCCATGTCGTGTGGGAAGGGGTAACAATGGGAAATATTCACAGAGAGAGAGAGAGAGAGAGAGAGAGAGAGAGAGAGAGAGAGAGAGAGAGAGAGAGAGAGAGAGAGAGAGAGAGAGAGAGAGAGAGAGAGAGAGAGAGAGAGAGGGGATCAGTTTGGCTGATGAGCACACATCCTATTATATATGCCACCAGTAAAACAAAAATCAGCCAATGATGTCAATGTAATACGAAAATAATATTTTATTCATAGTAATACTATTAATGCTATGAGAGAAAGAGAAAGAGAGAGAGCAATGAACAATGAACAACTGTTTAATGGCCAGGGCATCTACCCATGTCGTGTGGGAAGGGGTAACAATGGGAAATCTTCACACAGAGAGAGACACAGAGAGAGAGAGAGAGAGAGAGAGAGAGAGGGAGAGGGAGAGGGAGAGGGAGAGAGGAGAGAGGGAGAGGGAGAGAGAGAGAACGACTGACATGTCAGGTTGGCGTGTGGTTTACAAAGATTCTGTTCAGCCAAGATGTCAGTCACGTCTGTCGTTTCTCTGTCATGATGTGTGAGTTCAGTGGACAATTGATTTTTGTCTTGAATAACAACACTGTGAAAAAACAGCATTAAAACCAAATGCAGGTTCTCTCTCTGTCTCTCTCTCTCTCTCTCTCTCTCTCTCTCTCTCTCTCTCTCTCTCTCTCTCTCTCTCTCTCTCTCTCTCTCTCTCTTCTCTCTCTCTCTCTCTCTCTCTCTCTCTCTCTCTCTCTCTCTCTCTCTCTCTCTCTCTCTCTCTCTCTCTCTCTCTCTCTCTCTCTCTCTCTCTCTCTCTCTCTCTCTCTCTCTCTCTCTCTCTCTCTCTCTCTCTCTCTCTCTCTCTCTCTCTCTCTCTCTCTCTCTCTCTCTCTCTCTCTCTCTCTCTCTCTCTCTCTCTCTCTCTCTCTCTCTCTCCCCCTCTCTCTCTCTGCCACTTTTCACTTTTTCACATGTTTATGATTGTTTTCCTTCTCATGTTTTGACAGAGAATGGTGTAAAAAGCTGTATCAGCTTATCCAATTTCCCTCATTAAAAAAGTTCGTATTCGTATTCGTATTCGTATTCTCCCTCCTCACAAACAACAAAGCAATATGCATTGGTGATGGCAGTTAAAACCAGGGTGCTTCTTCTGCAGCCACATACCGTAATAGTGACACAACAGACAAGAAACAACAACAACAATAACAACAACAAAACAACGGATGAATGCGTCAGAGGTTTCATAAAAGAACCAAAGGAGACATTGCAAATAGAAGGTGGGGGTGGGAGAGGGGAGAAAGAGAGACTGGGAAAGGGCATGGCATGCACAGAGAGGGAATATGTAGGAAAAGGAAACAGCCATGGATGGAATTTTCAAAATATATTACTTGGCAGGTATCAAAACTAATCATTAGCAGATGAGTGAAATCACAACACGAACCAATCCTATTTTCTTCGGATCCTAGACAACAAACCCATTGAAAACGATAATATTAACATTAAAATTAAAATCAAAAGGTCTAGAGGAGATTAAAATTAAATCAAAAGGCCTGGAAGAGATTAAAATTAAAATCAAAACGTGTGGACGAGATTACAATTAAAATAAAAAAGCCTGGAAGAGATTAAAATTAAAATAAAAAAAGTGTGGCAGAGATTACAATTAAGATCAAAAGCCTGGAAGGAATTAACATTAAACCAAAAGGCCAGGAAGCGATTAAAATTAACAACTACAAACGGAGCATAACTCATCAATGGTGGAGAGGCGTGACATAAAATACTTATAAAATATGGTGACGGTAAACACTGAAATCATGTGAACAATAAACCTTACCTTATAATCAATAGAGGTGTAAAATATAATATGTCCATGAACATTCTTGAAAGTGAAACTAGCCACGAAAAATGATAAGAAGTAAACAAAATGAAAGAGAACGTATAAAACAGTAACAATACCAATGGTGCCATGGTAGATTGATTGTTCTGTAGTAAGCCTTGTTCCAGTATTTGAGAATGTCTTTATATTTCTGGAATGAAATATAACGGGAAAATGAGATGGGGGAGGGGGCAGTAAACCAGGAAGAGAATAAGATAACAGATGAAGAGAATGATACAGATAAAGAGACAGAAAGAGAGGAGGAAGATAGTAACTTGCAAGCAAATGTTTCAATACAATAGATACCTTAAACATACACACAGACAATATGCAAAATTAAAACTGCACAAGATCATAATCAAAGGTAGCATCAATATTAGTAACTATTGAATGATGGCATGATTTCAAGCCAAATAGATCAGGCCTATAATTGTGTTAAATAGAACACAGTATGTCAAACATTTATCATGGAAATATTAAGCGTCATACGAGCATCTTGAAGCAACAGGCGTACATGAATCAATCAATTAATTTAGCTGAAAGTAACGCCAGTAATGGTAACAGACCAAGTAAATTACGTCATACGAGCATCTTGAAGCAACAGGCGTACATGAATCAATCAATTAATTTAGCTGAAAGTAACGCCAGTAATGTAACAGACCAAGTAATTTAATCAATATCATGGCTGCCCACCAATACTAGGGCTTACAGAAGTGTATCTTTGTTCAACAAGGAAAGAGCCGATATGATCCATCACCATCCTCTTCTCCTTTTAAATATCCCTTCCCTTCCAAACTTATGAAAATAGAGTGAACGCCACTTACTTGTCCCCTTACTATCAGAATTCACCATTGCCTGCCTCCAGATTTACAACTTGGCCTACATCGGATTTGGATTTTGCACCCTCAAATCATGCTGGATTGACAAAAAAAAGCCTACTCTATATCCCAAAACAAAGTACAGCTAGGCGTTTAGAGCAGTGTTTGTAAAAGTCTCATGATTAGGGGGTAGGGAAGATAAATTTGATCTGGGGTCAAAGCAGGATGTCTAACAACCCCCAAATATGATCAGAAATGGTCCTAGGATATTGAAGTGTTTTAAATGAAACTGAAACAATCAATGTTTGCTCTTAAGTTTGATGCATCATCATTGACAGACACCTTTTGCCGCAAAAAGTAGGATAGTGGATGATCGCTGACGTACTGCAGTGAAGCTATCAAACACTGAGCACTGCAATAAATATTTGTAAGCAGGTCTGCACCTAAACACATTACCTTGATGACAAAAATGGTTTAATTGTTTATTTTAATGAACTGTTCATCACTTGTACTTTGATGAATGTGTACCGAGCGATTGGGGAGTACCCTTTCATCAGGGGCTACGACTCATAGTGGGACTGAGGTTTTTTCTTGGGAACAAATTGTAACGTGTTCAGTAGGTCCTAAGGTGCATTTCTACTTTGGTTAAATCTAGGGGGGGGGGGGGGCCTGCATGGCAACCCCCTTCACCTTGAGGACTATATCATAAATAAAAATGTAAATATGAAAACAAAAACTTGAAAAACAACTATTAAACTCAACTCTTACCACATATTTATATCCGGACAACAGTTTTCTTTCATCTCAAATTGCTTTGCTTATTTATGCACAACAACACTTGAAAAACGACTATTAAACTCGACTCTTACGACATATTTATATCAGGACAACAGGGATTTTTCATCTCAAATTACTTTGCTTATTTATACACAAGAACACATCATGCTAATATAATCGTGTCTTACTTTACATGTTTCAGTATTTTTTGCACGGACGCATTTCTCAATTAAACCTTCAGGTAATAGTACTTTAAAACGGTTTATTGTATATCACATGTAATTACTATTTCTTTTTAATAGAGCAGAAAGGAAGAATGTCAGATATAAATTGAACGACTCTTAAAAGGGGCGGTAAATAGCAACATACCCATGTTATTGTGAAAACCAACAACACACAATCAAAAAATATATATATGTTTTGCTGCAAGACACGTACTTGTATGTCATTTAGGGCAAAACAATGATGATAAACTCCCGATGGGAAAAATCAAACAAAAAGCTTATCAACGTAGTGTATGTGACTGTGGTAACAACAAACACAATACAATTCTGTAAAAACATTTGTTAACCTCTCCAATCTCTTTCAGTGAAACACAAAATACCCCGCTCTATGCCTTGGTCCCTGTACTGAACAAAGATTCAGCATTATTTTCAGACACAACCATCCCTTCCCCATACCTCTCTCCGTTTATCTTATCCCCACCTCCAGCCCCTCTCCCCTCCCCCCTTGCTTCTACTACCACTTTCTGTGTCCCCAGCTTACCACAATCAAACTGAGAATTCCCTCTGAGTAGGTCAATGAAACATAAAGGCTCCAGCAAGGTGTGTCTGTCATTGATTCAGTAAAATAACGAGTTACCACTGTATTGTTATCATCGATGGAAAGACATATTAACGTGTCTCTTATTGATATCTACAACATATGTACCACAACTTTATTAAAGTTCAACAAAACATATAAATATAGGAAACACTCCAATATTTGGGGCTAGGGGAGAATTGGACTTCTTACTGTGCAAGAAAACAGCAACAACGATAAATGTTAAAAAATTCAAAGAAAACAACCCGAAAATCATTATAACATGCTTAAAATATTTCTTCAGTCGGAATTTCAAAATAATAAAATTTGCCTAGGGAAAAAAACACCATTAAAACCAACGATTGTTTTTCTTGTGTCCACAAACTATAGCAGCTTCCTTTCATCCAATGAAGATTAGCAAATCCATTCTGAGCGTTCCATCTCCACCCACTGACCACCTATTCCCTCCATCGTGTATGGCTTAAACATTAATTGGCATGGTTAAGAGTTAAGTTATGAAATGAAACGCTACTGTGACTAGAATATACCAAACACCATATCAAAAAACAAATCCACCTTGGTTTGCTAAAACCGTGAACGTGGGTTGAATTATTTGGTGTTTGGGTTTAGATGCACTTTCAAGCCAGTTGATTACACTTCGTCCTTTGTTATCTAATATTGCTAAGCTGTTATTTCAATGACTTCAATAATTTAATAAAGATAAGAAACAAAGAAACTAAGAAAAACAAGCATGTCATTTCAGGCAAGAAAACAAAAACAATACCGATGAAAAAAGCTTTTCTTCGTCAATTATAATTTTCCACTATCGCCTTTATTCAACATCAGACTGGATTGAACTATTGCAGAACATTTGTAACATCTAGGAATCCTGCAGTGTTTGTGAGTAATGCTGAAGATGCTCATTCGCCCTAAACAGTTCATAACTTTTCAGTGATAATTATAAATGGTATTTCCGATTAGTTTATTCTTCTACATTTAATACATTTATTTTAGCCCTGCGCTGTCTGCAGCAGCAACGGGCAGCCTGCCCATGGTGTTCCTGGAGGTCTGGCACTGCTAGCAGAGTGCCACACACAGGCAGCAATGAACTGACAGCAGTGTGCTACAGACAGGCAGCAATGAACTGACAGCAGTGTGTCATAGACAGGCAGCAATGAACTGACAGCAGGGGCAGGTAATCAGACACCTCTCTGCTGCCGACATCCACGTCATGTGCCACCAACAACACCAGTCTGTTTCTTCACAAACTGGCTCTATTGATCGTGCCGTCTTAAATGACAAAGGATGTGTTCTTTTCTTCTACATCTACAGCTTTGTTTTCTTCTTATTTATGCCAGCTTGTCACGAGATTACAATTCCAGTACATGTATACTGACGCATGCAACGGTACATACAGTCTCAGGAATACTCTCAGAGACGAGAGAGAGAGAGAGAGAGAGAGAGAGAGAGAGAGAGAGAGAGAGAGAGAGAGAGAGAGAGAGAGAGAGAGAGAGAGAGAGAGAGAGAGAGAAACAGACAGACAGACAGACAGAGACAGACAGAGCGGGGAGGGGCTTCTCATAGTACTTAATATTGACACGAGATTTCAATTCCCTTACATGTATACTGACGCATGCAACGGTACATACAGTCTCAGGAATATTCTCAGAGACGAGAGAGAGAGAGAGAGAGAGAGAGAGAGAGAGAGAGAGAGAGAGAGAGAGAGAGAGAGAGAGAGAGAGAGAGAGAGAGAGAGAGAGAGAGAGAGAGAGAGAGAGAGAGAGAGAGAGAGAGAGAGAGAGAGAGAGAGAGAGAGAGAGAGAGAGAGAGAGAGAAACAGACAGACAGACAGACAGGCAGAGACAGACAGAGCGGGGAGGGGCTTCTCATAGTACTTAATATTGACACGAGATTTCAATTCCCTTACATGTATACTGACGCATGCAACGGTACATACAGTCTCAGGAATATTCTCAGAGACGAGAGAGAGAGAGAGAGAGAGAGAGAGAGAGAGAGAGAGAGAGAGAGAGAGAGAGAGAGAGAGAGAGAGAGAGAGAGAGAGAGAGAGAGAGAGAGAGGAGAGAGAGAGAGAGAGAGACAGACAGACAGACAGACAGACAGAGACAGACAGAGCGGGGAGGGGCTTTTCAGAGTACTTAATATTGACCACCCATATTACCCCCCCCCCCCCCCCCCCCCCCCCCCCTCCCCCCCCCCCCCCCCCCCCCCCCCCCCCCCCCCCCCCCCCCCCCCCCCCCCCCCCCCACCGACCCGAACATTTATGGTCACGTTTATTATTGTGATTTTCAAAGCATTTTGTTCTCGAACATTCCACTCCTTATGTATTTTTAGGACGTGCGTTTTTCTTTACAAACCAAAAAACACGGTGACATCAATGTAACTGAGTAAACCGTTGTACACTGGGGTTCTGAAAGAAGTAACTAGTGAGCGAATTTAGAACAATGCTGAGTTCTAGTCGCTCAGTGATTGCGGAATTCCATGCTTATCAAACTAACTGTCATAATGTTCTTATTTTCTGTTTGTTTGCATTATGCTGAAGGCATGCTGAACATGAATCTGCTGAAAGAGAATTCAAGCATCCCAAGTCCTCATGAGGATTAGGATAGGCAAATAAGAGAATCGAACACTTATCTTTTCAATAAATGGATTACAAACGCCTATTATGTTATGGGTTCATTCTCGTTTTCCTTCCAACTTACATCTGAGTGTTTGTCTGATGACACGCAAACCATGAGACAAAACGCGTGGTCTTGATGATGATTGAAAGGAGGATACAATTGAAAGTATACCAAAGCAATAAAATGGATCAATCTGATATTCCAGATCATAATTTATGACAGAAACAAACTCACATAAACAAGCCAGAGATTAGAAAAAGACGGAAGAAAGAGAGAAAGACGATGGAAGATACCTTACCACCTTTTTTTCTTTTTTCTTCTGTCTTATATCCATCTTCTCATTTCAATCCATTTGGTCCTCAGCACCCCTCTCTCTCTCTCTCTCTCTCTCTCTCTCTCTCTCTCTCTCTCTCTCTCTCTCTCTCTCTCTCTCTCTCTCTCTCTCTCTCTCTCTCTCTCTCTCTCTCTCTCTCTCTCTCTCTCTCTCTCACATATCTGTTGTTCCTTAGCATACCCCCCACCTCCCACCTCCCGTCTCCCATTACCCTCATTTTCCCCCGATGTGTTGCGCATGCGTTACTTGTTTTGTTGTTGTTTGAAGTTTTCTTTGATTTCTTGTTATTTATTATTCTTTCCCCAGGGCTGGGAGGACACAAGCTTATTGCTTATCTCATGTTCCCAGGTTAAATAAAATTTCGTTCTCATTTTCGTTTTCGCTACACCACTACCCCTGACAAAAACAAAAACAAAACCACTGCAGTACGTTGACGCAATTAATCCAGACCAAAATGGACGACATTATCAGCAAACTATTAACAGAGCAAACTGTGACAGTTATTCGTTAAGATTAAGGTTAAAATTGTAGCCCCGTTGACAACTAAGGCCATGTCAGGGCTGTCATCACGTTAAATATTACCGCTTAATATTAAAAATGAATAAAATTACAAGGTAAAAACATAGTCCAAGTCTTAGGTTAAAACACTTTTTTTAAATGATGTCAATGTAATTTAAAAACATATATAACTTACAAAGTAGTACGACAGATAGTCATTATCACCTGAGATACAATTACATATATGTAAGACATCAAACTAAAATCCAAATAAAGCATTAACATGTTTTGTCATTGCCATTGTTCGTATGCCATTCCTGCTAACAGTAATAAAGCCAATAGCTTTCAACTAACGTTCCAAAGCCAAAACAGAAACCTATTTGATATATGAATTTAAAGACTATCAATAATGATAATAAAATACAATATAAAATATTGAACATAAATTGCACTTTAGAATGACAAGAATACAAAGTACAGGTTGTGCAATAAAAACAAGTCAACATCCAATGAAAAAATAATGACGCACACAAATTTTCAATCCATGAAATTAAATCAACAACAGCAACTATAATAGAAACATATCTTTCAAAGGCTCAAATCTGTAATGAAAAAATCAACGACTGACTACATGACTGAACCCAATTAAAGCGGAGCAGAAATATCAATAGTGTTTAAAAGTTCACTGGTCGGGTGTTTTTTTATGGCGAAAACACAATTTTGTTGCGTGTTGTGTATGCGATCTGTAATAACAAATCATAATGATGGTTGTTTTACCTTTCTGTGTAAAAGTCACTTTATTGCTTGTAAACTTTATATGAAATAATTAGTCGCACTTTGTTTACTTTTTTTGTTGTGAATTGTAGTGTATTTTATAACATTTTCAGCCAATGTTAAGATCAGCTCCCTCCGCTGTTCCAGGGTGAAGTTGGCCAATCAGCTCCCTCCGATTTACTTTCTCCATTAAGCTGATCGGCCAACTTCACCCTGGAACAGCGGAGGGAGCTGATCTTAACATTTGCCATATTTTCAAAATATCACATGTTCTTTTTTGCATTACGTATCTTAGAGTAAAATGAATTTCCCATAAGTTTGTTTGCGTGGTACATTGTGCATAAGTCTGAAATCCACTCGGTTATTTTGTAATGTGTATACAATCCAAATCACTGTCAAATAAATAAACATGTCTCTGTACGCTATGTCAAATAAGACTAATTGCCAACCTGTGGTATGTGAATATTTATGTACTTGGCTGACTAATTGCCAATCTGTGGTATGTGAATATGTATATAGTAATCTTGGCTTCCTGAAAATAAAACTATTTGTAAAACACAACATTAGACACTATTAGCCTGGTTAAATATTTCAAACCCCAAATATACAAAGGAAAGTGAACAGTTGACTCAGCCCGTGGTCTGTCGCAAAAGTCATTGAAAGACAGAACAGCTGGTCGGGAACGCTTCAAATCATCCGTTAGGCCAATCACAATGGCATATTCTTAGTACCCAATCCAAAGCATCAATTAAAGCAACTTTCGGTTATTGTTTTATGCTAAACAGTACCAAGAAGCAATACATACCATTATAATTATAGTCTTTACTGTTCAAACTGGTGTTGGTTTCAGAAGAAAAATATATAACAGATGAGTTACATTTAAAACTTCACTTCTTGTTTATCGTCTTCTTTTCTATCGTGTTGATAGCATTCAGTTGGTTGCTTAAATCCGTTGAAACACTGATCATGTTAAGAACACTATTTGGTGCTAGGAAAATACATATCAATGAATGATAGCAAAAACGCTATCAAAATACAGCTTACATCACCACTACCCACAGACAAACAGAAGGGGAGATAGAAGAGAGGAGAACGATTGAGAGGATACTAAAAATACTTATTGACTGTCTTTTGTTTCAGTTTTGCTCTGAAAGAGGAAGTATTTTTTTGACCATAGTATTGGTCATTTTGTTGTCTTTGTTTTCAAACTGATGACATAAAATTAAAGATAAACGGAAAAGAAATAAAACCAACATTACAAACACACATAGGTCAAAACACACCAAACAACTGAATACATACCAATTCCATAAATTGTTTTAAAATGTACTGTGGACACATTTTTGTGTTTGATGCTTATTTTCTGGCGCACATACATCCACTGTTATATCTAGGTATATTTTAAGTCACTAAAACAAAGTCTACTTACAAATAAATACAGCAGACGTTTTAATGCAAATATACACACTTGTGTATTAGATATCTCTTTATTGTATCAAAGCATGAAAAAATATGTTATCATTATAGGATAGCAACATTGTAAACAAAGTAGCTAAACAGTCATAAATGGGAATGCAGTGTCTTTATGGAAATTATCATAATGTTTAAAAGGAGCAAATAAGCTAATAATTTATTTTAATCCAAGCAAACTTATCTCTGTGTGTCTTAAACGACTGGGATTTTATTTGCTCTTGCTGGAACAAGTCAACGGATGATGAACCAATAAATGAGAGGGCTTCTGTTTGGTTTAATTAAAGAAGTGCCAACATGGCAAAAGTAATTAGATAATGAAAGAAGGAAGACAGAAATGGGTCTACAACAATGGAATGACTGAAGTGGTGAAGGGAGGGGAGGGGGTGCAAGCAAGAACAAAGGTGGGGAAGACAGAAATGGGTCTACAACAATGGAATGACTGAAGTGGTGAAGGGAGGGGAGGGGGTGCAAGCAAGAACAAAGGTGGGGAAGACAGAAATGGGTCTACAACAATGGAATGACTGAAGTGGTGAAGGGAGGGGAGGGGGTGCAAGCAAGAACAAAGGTGGGGAAGACAGAAATGGGTCTACAACAATGGAATGACTGAAGTGGTGAAGGGAGGGGAGGGGGTGCAAGCAAGAACAAAGGTGGGGAAGACAGAAATGGGTCTACAACAATGGAATGACTGAAGTGGTGAAGGGAGGGGAGGGGGTGCAAGCAAGAACAAAGGTGGGGAAGACAGAAATGGGTCTACAACAATGGAATGACTGAAGTGGTGAAGGGAGGGGAGGGGGTGCAAGCAAGAACAAAGGTGGGGAAGACAGAAATGGGTCTACAACAATGGAATGACTGAAGTGGTGAAGGGAGGGGAGGGGGTGCAAGCAAGAACAAAGGTGGGGAAGACAGAAATGGGTCTACAACAATGGAATGACTGAAGTGGTGAAGGGAGGGGAGGGGGTGCAAGCAAGAACAAAGGTGGGGAAGACAGAAATGGGTCTACAACAATGGAATGACTGAAGTGGTGAAGGGAGGGGAGGGGGTGCAAGCAAGAACAAAGGTGGGGAAGACAGAAATGGGTCTACAACAATGGAATGACTGAAGTGGTGAAGGGAGGGGAGGGGGTGCAAGCAAGAACAAAGGTGGGGAAGACAGAAATGGGTCTACAACAATGGAATGACTGAAGTGGTGAAGGGAGGGGAGGGGGTGCAAGCAAGAACAAAGGTGGGGAAGACAGAAATGGGTCTACAACAATGGAATGACTGAAGTGGTGAAGGGAGGGGAGGGGGTGCAAGCAAGAACAAATGTGTGGAAGACAGAAATGGGTCTACAACAATGGAATGACTGAAGTGGTGAAAGGAGGGGAGGGGGTGCAAGCAAGAACAAATGTGTGGAAGACAGAAGCAAAGGATAGTACGTTTTTTGGAGGCGAACTGACAGTGCGTCATTGGAAGTTATTTCAACGATTTTGAATGTAAAAAAAACTTCTAACCAAATTTAGCCAAAAAATAGCAGCTAATAATGAATAAAATGATGAAGTGTTAACCCTTTCACCGCCAATGTCGCATTTTAGCACCACAATGGTTTAACACCCATGTCACTAAAAGGCATCAAATCAAGGCCTGTTATCCAAAGACCCTATTTTCTTAAATTTTGGGAGATAAGGATATGTCTAATGTGACAGAGGAATTCGCACTATTGAAGATACATTTTTATTTCTACCCAGTTAAGTTTAATGGTATATTTTGGCTGAAAAATGGCTGGCGGCGAAAGGGTTAATCTGATCATTTTCACTTCATAAAATGCCAATTGAAACACGTTATCAATCAAATCGTGAGCAGAAACCATAAACCGTACCCTTTAAAAGTTAGACACGATGGTGTGACGTCACCATTTCTTTTAAAAACATAATAATGATGAAGATGTTTGTATTTCCTGTAGAGGAAGAGACCCAACAGGCAATCATAAACAACAACAATAAAACAATTCATCATATAACAATAATCAAAGACTTTGTAATCATAATTACCTTCTTAAAGCTCCAGTAAAGTGGAATCAACAAATCAATAATCAAAGACTTTTAAATATAAATCATCTTTTTTTAAAAAGTGTATCTCACAAATCGGAGATAAAAACGAGACAGCAACAAAAACAAGCAAAGAAATAAAATCAAAACAAAAGCCTTTCGGGTTTGGTTGGGTGATTTTTTACAATTTATTTTACATATTCTTTCTGGACGACCAATCAAAGTAGCTTGCATAATTTAAAAACCAAATCAAAACAAATATTCACCATTGTAATGTTTTATTCGTTTTGGTGAATCTGCAAATGAGAGTAAATCGAGACAGATATACAGAGATTACATTAACTGAACGTAGGTCACACAAAAAAATCAGAAGGCACACGTGTGACTGAATCTGTCTACATTGAACAAACAATGTCCCCTACCACCCATTTTACCACCCTCCCCATATCTGATATATCATTTTGTCATTGCTTTCAACATTGAGTAAAGGTAGTTTCACAAATAATTTAGAGTTTACAGAAAATTAAAACGTTTCTCTTTTGTTTTGCAGCTCAGCCCCAGCCTTAGTAAACTCCATTTCAGTCTCGAGCATCAGCTGTGTGGGATATGCACGCGTGCGAATTTACATCTTAATTATAAAAAAACATTGTGCAAAAGTGTATTTACGTAAACGAGAATTAGTTAGTTTTCATTGGTGTTATAGTGTTGAATAAAATCATGTTCGTTCCAGTGCGTGATATGTTAATGCTTGGCTTTTCTTTCTCTAAAATAAAAAAGACTAACAATAAAATAATGAATAATTCCAAATATTTTAGCAAAGCGGTCACACTTAGCCCCTTTATATACTTTTTGTGTCGTTCATAGTATCTATTTAACACAAAAGGAATAATCAATTAATTATTATTTTCACAAACTAACCATACAAAAAGAGCCACTGTTCATCCAACTGCATCGTTTACAAATACAGATTCATCATTCATTGTTCACAGTTTATCAACATAAAAACATCTATCAATCAATGTCTCTAACATAGTCCCTGGTTATACCTTGGTGTCATTAGTCATACTTATTTTAGGCCTAGTTTACCAAAACATAAAACACCAACAACAAAACAGGTTTTTTTCTAGCACTTGGTTGCTTGAAGGCTGTCTTTATTTCTGAGCAACATAATCAACTAGAAAAAGCAAAATAGGTGCGCTTTTGGGGGTGGGGAGTGGGGCTGGATAATTCCAGAGGAAGCAGGGGAAGAAACGTACTCAATTTCTGACTTAACAAGCATGCATAACACCCAAATAATTAAATATTATGTTATGAATTTAAAAATAATAAATACCACAAACAAACAAACAAACAAACGAGTTGTTAAACAAACACAAATTGATAATCACACCCATATAAGAAGCAGTGAATGTTCATAATCATGTAAAGCAAAATGAAATGCCAACACCTGGTTCTCTACAAGTGAGTTGAAGAGCAAACGTAAACTGTATTCAAGCCACCAGAACACAACAGGTAATGACGTGGAGCCACAAAAGAAATAAAAATAATAAAATCAGGTAAAATCCAAGTGACATAAAGGTTTATCATAGAAAAGGTTTATCAAGTTTATCAAGTTAATATCAAGGAACGACTTTGTTTCTCTTATTAAACAAAAGAACGCTGACAATAGAGTCTGTGTGTAGTGCATAAATCTAAAAGTGAAATATTAGCGTTAAAACTCAACTCAAGCCAGAAACAGAATCGATTTAAAAAATAAAAGGACGCAATTTCCGCAATCTTCTGAAAATGTCCCAAGAAGTAGATTTATTAATTTCTACGCTGACTTCTGAGTCTTTGTTCCATTAGTACGGTGCCAACAGTATGGACATCAACAGGACAGTTTGCCGTTATGTCTATCACCAAACATTATCCATTAACGTGGTGAAATAAGTCCCATATGTACAAGGATACAAATTTAACACAGCCATTTTATTCAACCCATTTATCCACCCACCCGTATTTCTAAGCCTCAAACCCATACCCAGCCCACCCATACCCAGCCCACCAATACCCAGCCCACCCATACCCAGCCCACCCACACATTACACATACCCCACCATTATGTTTCAATACATTACACAAGTAAGCAAAAAATCAACATCAATGATATGAATCTCTTTATACTGGATGATATTCACTCCAAGATAGTCTTCACAGTATGAGGCAATGAATTGGTTTCTTACTTTGTCGAAATATTCTCGGATAGAGCAAACTCCACATGCCAACGCATACTTCACAACAGGGAAGGGGGAACATAAGGGTTGTTTCTTTACGACAGTGGAAAATATGGTCCAAAATCGATCTCATTGAAAAGTGCAGGCGTTCGTTCAACGTCTTGATGCAGACACTTCATTCTGGTAATAGGTCGGGTTTTAAATGCTAAAAAAAAACACGAACCAAGAGCACAGTTAAGATACTTTCCACACATATATCTGGCGAGGTAATCACCATTTTGTCAGATATCATCCACGCTTACAGATTTAACGCAAGCAAACGATATGTGACTAGTAAGTGATGTACTTGAAACCTCACATCAGTACCACTGTTTCAAATCTGAACAACTGTCCATAAACAATAATAATTCACATTTCAAAAGGTGTCCATCGTCAATGCCAGAGGATAAACACGACTTAGGTTGTCCTGGCATCACAGGTGTCCATCGTCAATGCCAGAGGATAAACACGACTTAGGTTGTCTTGGCATCACAGGTGTCCATCGTCAATGCCAGAGGATAAACACGACTTAGGTTGTCTTGGCATCACAGGTGTCCATCGTCAATGCCAGAGGATAAACACGACTTAGGTTGTCCTGGCATCACAGGTGTCCATCGTCAATGCCAGAGGATAAACACGACTTAGGTTGTCCTGGCATCACAGGTGTCCATCGTCAATGCCAGAGGATAAACACGACTTAGGTTGTCCTGGCATCACAGGTGTCCATCGTCAATGCCAGAGGATAAACACGACTTAGGTTGTCTTGGCATCACAGGTGTCCATCGTCAATGCCAGAGGATAAACACGACTTAGGTTGTCCTGGCATCACAGGTGTCCATCGTCAATGCCAGAGGATAAACACGACTTAGGTTGTCCTGGCATCACAGGTGTCCATCGTCAATGCCAGAGGATAAACACGACTTAGGTTGTCTTGGCATCACAGGTGTCCATCGTCAATGCCAGAGGATAAACACGACTTAGGTTGTCCTGGCATCACAGTGTGTCCCGCTGCAACAGTCTGACAATCAGGATGACCAGTCATAAGTGGAGAGGTCAGTGAACACATTGTCTGCTGTCCTCTCTTCACCACCATTAGAATCGTCACCAACAGATACCTTTTAAACAAATGCTGACCTTCAAAGTTTTTCATCGTTTTGTTTCTGTCACAGCAGCCCACTACATGAACATAGGGGTTGGTGAAATTAGACATCTGTTCTGTTTATTTGTGCTCCCACCACAGCCAGAGAGTTGCGATGAGTTGCTGAAGAAAACTAAGCACAAAAATGGTATACCATAAACATGATCACATTACAACAATCACAGAATTATAATCATATACCTTGCTGTCGACCAGAGCTGATACTACTGCTGCTGCTGCTGCTGATGATGATGATGATGGAAAGGGTGATATGGAAGGAGAAGACACTTTATGATGTGTCATCATGACAAGGTGCTGATACTGCTGAGTGATAAATCTTGGTGATGATGATGACATCATGGGAAGCTAGGTAATGTCTTCAATAAGAAAAGGCTAGTTCATTGACATCTGGCAGACAGCAAACACAGAAAACAGCTCCGTCCAATAATTGTTACCCCACCTTCTTTGAGAAATAGTTCTTTAAGTCAAACAGCAGAAATAATACATGAGTCTCTGGAACTTAAAAAAGCGAACAGATTCACTTTCTCTTTTTTTAAATTGAAGATTCTCTAAGATTTCCAATGTGATCTTCATCATGTCATGGAATATGTAAGAGATGTCAGTACACGTTCAATCTGGGGGTACCCTTACACAGAAAATGCGGTTTATGCCACGTCACCTAGAATTCGATGTTTAGCTCATTTCAGGAACAATAGCTAAGCAATGTTGGAATCCTATATCTAGTTTCGGCGATGCACCATCTGTCATCTCCAGAACCAAGGGTTACTTAGTTGGAAAACAATCGCCTCTAAACCATAACTGCATGTTTTTACTGGAATCAGTGCCTGGGGGAGGTAGCCACCCCTGGGCGGCAGTCAGGAAGTGGAGTAGTGGTGGGGATACACTGGTCCTTCCCCCTCACGTGAGAAAACACCATCTGAAACAAAAGATTAAATAACACCTTTGAGCATGCATATTCTGTACATGATTTGGTAATATACAAAAAACTGAAACAGACTGCAACGTCGCTGGAACATACTACACGACAAGTGTAAAGTGACGTTATTTTATTCTCAAGAGACAAAGCAAAACTACTGGATGTTTCGGCGAATGCGCCTTTATCAACATAAACAAACAAGAAAACAGCAAACAGCAAATATAGCAAAAGGAGCAAGAAGCAGGCAACAAAAGGAGCAAACAAACAACAAGATCAAAATTAAAAAAACAATACTTCCCCTCTACAGTCCAATGCGTTCAGATTGGTTCAACTTGGTTGTATCATTTATCATATTGGTAATATACATTCAAAGTTTGTTATTTATGTTTGGATTTATGATGCCACTTTCCCAGGTTCTTTGTATTTTCCTATCAGAGTTTCACAGACTTGATTTTCGAGTGCTTCTTGTGCTTGGTCTTACTTACATCCGACTGTAATTCTCTAGGCCTTTCACACATTTTAAATCTTCTTTGTATTCAGTGAATGTTATATGTTTTGTATAATTGACATTGACTGCAAATTAGTATGTGCATAACCGTTTCATATTTATTTCATGCATCAGTCAACCCACCAACAAGTATTTTCGAATGTGTGCATGTTTCAGGTTTTGTTCCGCGTTTCTTGTACCTTCATGGGTACTTGAGCTTACGCTACATGTCTGTGGAAGTTATAACTTTACAATCATGCTTGACATAACCTGAGTTATTGAGCGACATGTCCCATATTCCTCTGACCAGCAGTATGATTGTGTTCAGATGCAGAACTCACTCATTGGATTCTGACTAGGCGAGAACGTCCAGTGCTTGGGAAACCACAATGTGATTTGTAGATTTGATCTTAACGTCCAAGTGTGTCTGTGTCTTTATGCGCATGTCTGAAAATGTTGCATGAGAGAGAGAGAGAGAGAGAGAGAGAGAGAGAGAGAGAGAGAGAGAGAGAGAGAGAGAGAGAGAGAGAGAGAGAGAGAGAGAGAGAGAGAGAGAGAGAGAGAGAGAGAGAGAGAGAGAGAGAGTGAGAGAGTGAGAGAGAGAGAGAGAGAGAGAGAGAGAGAGAGAGAGAGAGAGAGAGAGAGAGAGAGAGAGAGAGAGAACTGTATGTGATAGCGTGTCTGCAGTAAGGGTTGTACATGTCTGCGTGGTTGGTATCTGCATAAGAGTTGGATTGAACGTGTGTTAGCACTTATAAGAGGGAGATAGATCGATGGAAAGTCAGACAGACAGGCGGACTGGACACACAGGGAATAAACAAAGCCATACACAATTGGTGTAATACACAGCACTCTCTTTCTCTCCAAACAAATACACAAACAGGTCAGGTCAGTGTTCACAAACAGTGTTTAATAACGATAATCATAACAATACTTAATGACAACGATTGCAAAGAATACCATCAGTGACATCATCAAATGAAGAGCACAAAAACCAAAGAGCTGGACCAATGAACGAGGAGAGAGGACACCACGGCGGCCAATGGCGTGACGCCTTGGACTTACTATGTACATATTGCACTCGTCTGAAGAACCTTATAATCCCACATTCTCACCACATTCCACGGATCTTCTTCTTTTTAAACCCTTTTTTTTTTTTTACATTACACTGTTTTCCACAATATTTATATTAATATTTTGATACGTTCTCTTTCCCTCCTTAACCCGTTTTCACCCTAGAGTTTTCTACACAGCCCACCAAAAGATTAAACAGTGAAAAGTGTCTCTGTGCTCCGTTATCGCAAACTACAAACAAAAGTTATTTGTGGTTTTTGTTCGTCTTGTTTGGTTCATTTAATCTGTCTGTCTGTGTTGGTCAGTGCTAGTAGCTTTAAAACTAGACACAAAAAGACAAAAGAAAACAACCACGTTTTGCTCAAGACAAACTCATTTAACTTATACTGCTTCTCAAAGGACAAAAACCATGAAACAAAATACACAGAAGCAAAACGTCCAACAAAAAGCATCCACACAAAAATATAAAATAGCAACACCCATTAAATTAGCTTACTTCAAACAAAAAGTTTCCTTTTAAAAAAATCCAGTTTCTTTGTTCGCCTGTGTAGTTTCCCAGCTTTTGGCTTCAATTCATAGTACATGAATAAGAGAAAATCAAAGAAATAAACAGCATCTAAACGTACAGAAGACAACAATATATATGGACAATATTATCACAGAAAATACACAAGCAAATAATATTGATAAAGAGATGACGTAAATGAACAATACTTTGGAAAGCGTGTCCAATTGCCAAGTTTGACGCCTTTGAAATTGTTATCTTTTAGTTGATTATATGTTAAATTGGGAGAAACAGAGAGGATGGGGAGATAGGGTGAGCAGTATGGAAAAGAATAAAAATATAAATATAATGATACATGCTATATGTTTGTTTTTTACTAGAAGTATTCAGACAGCAGGAAGTTGGCTAATAACGTACTGTATGACTGCGATTTTATTATTTATTTTTTTAAAGAAAAATATAAAATCTATTTTGCACCTTGGGCTAAAGCAGTGTACTATTTAAAACAGAATATTGTACAATACGTTGGACGCAATTTCATAATAATCAAATGTTATGTTTCTGGTTTTACAAACACTGTGGTGTGCACAAATACGTTCAGCGGAATCTGGGGAGATTAAGCAAACAAAGTAGCGAAGCCATCACTTAGGATAGCAATTATATGAGTCCCTCGTTTTTTTGCACACAAGAAATAATGCCATTCAAATAAAGATCAACAAGTTAAGGAACGAAAGAAAACAATATCAATCAAAACGTTTTGTTGTAAATGAAAAGTTCAGTATAAATCAGAACAGTGGTCAAGATACGGTTCTTTATTAGCCTGAAGTTCAACGGCTTTGCTGGTCTTAATTAATCGCCAGGTGAACACAAAATGGGATGTCAGAATGAGAGAATGAACAGTAAACTATTTTGAATGAACATTCAATTCATTGTTTTGAATATTTTTGCGGTTGTAGTTTTTTGCTTCTTTTTTTTCTTTTCTTTTTTCTTTTTTTTTTGGGGGGAGGAGGGTAAGAGAAGGGGACAAATGGTGTGGGGTGAAAGGTGTGGCAAAAGCAGTATGAAAGAAAATCGTGAACAAAATTCAACCAAAGTAATATTAATGTCTTATCTTCACTTTTCTTATAAATCTAATCCAAATGTGTTCCTGTTCGTCACTTTAGCTCACACAATTCAACACAAAGCAACCGCATCTTACAATACCAACACTAATCATCCTAAAATCACATAGTACATTGCCAGTATGGGTTTTGCTTTAACAGAATGAATCACACACACACACACCCAAAAAAAAGACTGTCAGCACAACAGATAAAAAAGGGAAAATCAACCAAACAAAACAAGGCACAAACCAGAAATATTCCTTATGATACACAATGTCAGTGTAATCTTCACAAATTCAGTTTGTCATCTAGCCTATAGCTTGAAACCTAACAATATAAAACAAATAATGCAAAAAAGACGTAGTGAGTCCAGCTGATCACTAAGGTCTATAAAGGAAGGTGAAACACAACATTTAAGCCTACTTGAAAAAAATATTTTGCAGAGATCAGAGTGGTACCTTGATTCTCAGAACAGAAGAATAAAAAAGAAACGTGTAAACAAACATTGTAACAAAAAGAACATAATTGATAATTCAGTGGAAATGTTTTTAAAAATATAACATTCGCTTGTAAAACTCTGACATCAAATGCTACATACAAAACATTGCTCACACACAAAGACAATAGTTTACCAATACCCCCAAAAGGGGGATAATCGTCCGTGCAATGTTCCTATGAATATATATCTTCCAAACCTTTCCATTGACCAATGAAAGCTCATGGCCTTCACTGCTTTATATTATGATAAAGTAAAGCGAACCACATCAAATTGTCACAGCAATTTTAATTAAAGGGCATACCCAAAACAACAACTTGTTTGGGGACGCGTACTAATTGTTTGAAAGAATCAAGTTTAAAAAAGACAATTTAAAAACCCAAATTATTATAATTCCACGGCTGTGATTTTTTCCGATCGGTTTTATCATTATTGGAGCTAGGATACATGCTATTACGCATTACTTGAAACAAACACTATATAAATGTTTTAAAGTAAACAAGTTTAATTTAAATTGCCATCTCCAGGGGAAACCTTTGATTTCGTGAATAAATGATTGGTGCAGGAAGGACAAAATCTGCTTTTTTTAAAAACTTACTGTGGATATAAGACTGATATATGCTATGGGCAATCATTCAGCGGTCTGTCAATCCTAACGTCTCAGAGTTTCCCAGAGAGGGAAACCAACTTCATGATATGCAGTAAGTCGGTCTTTAAGTTTCAGCAGACTTCTGAATTCTCTAATGGCAAAAACAGGATTTGCAAGCAGAAAGAAGTAAGATATGTGTGGGGCTTAGAATATAGGCAGGCTAGGAGTAATAAACAAAAAGAAAGACATAACAATGTCAAGAGAAGTTACTCAATGCAACATAGGTTAAGATTAAGATTAAAATTATAGCCCCGTCGACAACTAAGGCCATGTCATGGCTGTCACCACGTTGAATCCTACCACGTATTAAAAATGAATAAAAACACAAGGTAAAAACAAAATCAATGTTTTCTGTTAAAATACGTTTGTTAAACAATTCATTAGTAAATTTTAAAAACAACTTAGCAAGTAAAAACATGACACGTGTAGAAACTCAATACGACATGGATATAGTACATCGACACTGATGACTCAACAGAACAGTTTTATAAATGTGGCATGCGCTCCAATGTATCCAATGTTTTTGAGGTTTTGGGATTCAAAAGACATCAATCACCGACAGACAGAAAGAGAAAAGGATCCCAGGGATGAGGAAGGGAGGGGTGAGGCGTGTCTGAGAGAGAGAGAGAGAGAGAGAGAGAGAGAGAGAGAGAGAGAGAGAGAGAGAGAGAGAGAGAGAGAGAGAGAGAGAGAGAGAGAGAGAGAGAGAGAGAGAGACAGAGAGAGAGAGAGAGAGAGAGAGAGAGAGAGAGAGAGAGAGAGAGAGAGAGAGAGAGAGAAAGAGAGACAGACAGAGAGAAAGAGAAGGGGGAGCGGGGCAGATAATCAATAAAATAAAACAAATGGTACATATTTCAATCTAAAACTAAGCACTTGCTTTCTTGCCTATGGTTTATAGTCTTCACATACTACAAAGAAAACCGGAGTATGATAGAATGCATGGATAAAAAAACTAACTATGATCAATTTCATGGACCTGTAAAACAAAAACAACAACCCCAACTTTGGCTGTGAAAAAGAATTAAAATGATGTTAACATTCTTTTCTAAGCGGACTTATGCGTATTCACAGCAAAGCTGTATCTTCTGAAACAAACAGACACCAAAATGCTCAGCCACTGCGAACTGGACTTGCCAAATAAAAGTTAATTTCATGTTGTTTTAGAGAAAAATCATAATCAGCCTTTCAGAGCCATTTCAAGCACATTTTTCATTCCTCTGAATTGATGCTACCGCGTTGTGTTTCGAAATACAACACACAACAATAAAACCACTTGTGTCCCTCTACATAAAGCTCATAAACATTTCAGGAGTACTGCCTTTAAGCTATTTGAAAAAAAAAGTACAAAATACTAGGTCTTGAAAATATAGATTCGTTTTTCCTGCTAGTCCAAGGCCAAGGGAGGGTGTGTCCAAATATGATGACAAATCAATTGAATTTATCTGTGGTCTTTTTCAAACGAAACACAGCATCACAAGCAAGACAGATAGAAAGAAAGAAAAAGAGGAGCATTTGTAATTTCTGCAGTACGTAAAATGTGAAAATAAAACAGCAAAAGTAATCCATAATTGGTCCGAGCAAGACATTAACAATGAATCAACGAATAAAGAAAGAAATAACCTCAATTCTAAAAATGAACCCACCAATGCATGTTGGACTTTTAGAGATGCTTTAAAAGTGAGCACAAATGAATAACCAATGATTGAATTAAACAAAAACAACATGCGCACCAATCTAGGCATTGCAAAATGAAAGTCAGCACACAGGGTAGTCAAAACGCTATTATATCATTCACTGATTGGATTCTTACTTGGGATAGTATAATTTACTCGAGTGCAGAGAGTTTATCTAAATATTTACATCATCATATTTGTTGTTTCGATTGCGTGCCTTTTTACAACCGAGTGATTGTACAATGTAGTACGTTGTCTCTGTGTGTGGGGTGAGCGTTTTAGTTTGCTTCATGCTATTACCATTTAAACAAACTTCTTGTAAAAGAATATGTTTTATTTTGAAACATATAACCAAATCACACACACACACACACACACACACACACACACACACACACACACACATCACGATTAGTGGACAGATGTTACTTGAATGACACACACACACGGACACATACCATGTCACAAAAAGCGAGGGAAATCAAGGTCTGCTTTGTGTCTCTAACATCCGGCTTCCTTCATCTTCAGTTGTTAAAATGCCAAATCATTAGCTTTTTTGTGCTTTGGTAAGAAATTCATATAACATTTTAAAAAAGGTCAACACAAATCAAATCTTCTTTCAAAATATACAGGAAATATATGAGGCTTCGACTGTTTAAAAAATCAACAATAATCCATTGAAGTTTATAACAGGAGATGGTCAGCTAGAATGATTAACAACTTGAAACCGCATGAAAACAAAACTCACAATACTTGGATAAATGTGGTCAAATAAATATAGAAACTCTCTTAAACGAAAACAACAAGAAAAAAAACATGACCATGGTTCAGGGATGTGTAATTCGCTCAAAATCTATGGAGAGTTCAAACACTGGGACTCGGCTTATTTTTGTCTTTCACCAATAAAAACATTAAATTGTGTGTTGAGGAGAACAGAATAGGGAATTGGTTGTAAGTGTGTACGTAACTCTTATTCTTCTTTATTATTTTACCCTATCTCTCTCACACCCTCTAAACACACACACACACACACACACACACACACACACACACACACACACACACACACACACACACACACACACACACACACACACACACACACACACACACACACACACACACACACACACTATTAGTTACAAACTGATATGATATAGTTGAACCAAGGATGAATCAATTTCTCGCTGCCCGAGAGTCTCGCAAAAGCTAACAGGGGAAAACGTTCCTATGCAACTTTTCCAACAATGTCTCGTTATCTACGCTTCTGTTGTTGTTATTGACCTTGGAGCGAGGAACACAATACTGGTACGCTCTTTTCCTGTGAATTCAGTGACTTGTGAAATTGTGCACAAGTCATGTTAGCAATGGACCCCCCCCCCAAAAAAAAAAAAAAAAAAAAAATCAAATACGCACACAAAACAAATATAAAACATTTTTCATTAATAAATTTTTTTTATTAAAAATCTAAATAATCAGAATTTCAAAACAAACACGAAAAAAACAAACACACAGGTTAATGAAATTAAAAAATCAGCTCAAAATTCATTGTGGATAGACATAAAAACAAACGAAAGCAGAAAATGAGGGGTGAGATGGACAAACTAGCAATGGGCACGCAGACAGCAATCGCAAGTCATCGATAAACAATAAGTGACGGTCACTTATACTGCTGGGAAATAAATTCACAAAGAACAGAAAATATAGCCACATTCGCTGATGACTAACAAGCTTTAGTAAAAAAAAAAAGTGTATGCAAATAAAATTGACTTTAGTTAAGCGTGTCAAGAAAGACGATTAGAAGACAAATCAGTGAACACAACTCACTGTCGAAAACTATTAAGATCCACTTAATACCTATTTCACATAACAACGACTGCAATAGCTTAAATCACAGACTGTCCAAACGTGATTGGTTGTTGCAAGCATTCAAAGTTTGTACACCTCGTAGGGAGAAATGATATGCCACAAATGCTGAGACTATTCAGATCATTGTTGTTTAACACATACAATTGTGAAATAATAAAGTTACTTTTAAAACGTGCACCTCTAAATACATGCATGCATGAAATGTGGACACGTGCGCACACACACGCGCACGCACGCACACACACACACACACACACACACACACACACACACACACACACACACACACACACACACACACACACACACACAGAGGACCCTAAATTCATCAGTTCATGGTCAGTGAGAAAGGTTTCAGGGGACACAAATCATGAATCGATGGCAGCTGCTGTCAGCGTGTTGACGAGAACAGTTTGGGCACATCAACCATAACTGCCTCTGCCTCCTCCAACCCACCCAACTCACTCTGACATCAACCATCTTCGCTCTCACCCCTCATCACGTTTACCTCCCCTTTTTCTTATCTCCTTGCTCCAAAGAGCGCCAAACCCCTAGTAAGGACAAAGGTAGGGGGGGAGAGATGACAGTCCGTTTAACGTCCA
>CM065702.1:5775006-5800550 GCA_017654935.2 Phymorhynchus buccinoides
TGATTTTGCTCTCTCACACCTATATATGTTTTGTATTTTTTCTCACCCCCGAAAAAACACATACAAAACACGCCAACCACAGCGCAAACATCGAAAACAACGTAACATGCCAAAGACGACTTTTTTTAAGATATTGACAAACCCTTGAATAAGTTATGCGGCTTGCTAGCCTGTTTCTTTTTCTTCCTTGTCTTCCCTGCCATCCACATGTATGGGAGTCTTTGCTCGGCGAGCAAACCTTTTCATTTCTCCATCTTTGGGCGTTTTAATGGGAGTTTTGGCCTAAACCCCACGAAATTTACGAATGAGTTGATTTTATGTCCATTTTATTTTGGTTTATTTTAATTTATTAAACAACTTTTTATAGCACTAATAGTTGATTGCCTGCATTAAAACAATTAAGGTCTATCACAGGGGAGGCATTGCGGTTTGCACTCATATGGCGCACATGGTTACATCAGCCGAGTGTGAGAAGTGGGGGTGGGGGCGGGGTGTTTACTTCAGACTTCAGATAGATTATTGTTACGAAGGACATAAGAAGTTAGGCTCGGGCCTATATATGGAGAGTAAGGGAGAGAGAGGGTGGAGGGAGTGCTAAACAGGGAGAGAAGGGAGGGGGAGGGGGAGAGAGAGAGAGAGAGGAGAGAGAGATAGACTTGCAAACTTTTACTGTTATTTTTCTAGATCAAGATTTTAGGCACGAGAGAGAGGAGAATGGGATGGGTAGAGAAAGAGAGAGAGAGGTCAGGTGGGAGAGAAAACAACTGTAGTAGAAACCAGAGAGTGTGGTGTGTTGAGAGAGAGAGAGAGAGTAGAGAGGAGGAGAGAGATAGAGAGAGGGGAGAGAGAGAGAATCAGGAGAGCTAGAGAGCAGTGCACGGTTAATCATGTGTTCCGTTATCTGAGAGTGTCATAACTGACTCTGACCTTTTTGATTCTCCTCTGTTACCTCTCTCGCTCTCTTACACCGAGTTTGAGACAAGAGGTGTTTTTTCAAAGCGAAGGGAAGTGACGCTTTGTCAACGCAACTACGATACCCCCACCAACCACCAGGGCCAACACTCAGGGAGCAGGCAATAAGTAGGATGTATTCATAATTTGATGAATGTAGCCGTGATATGAAGCTACTAGGGAGGAGAGTTTAAATTGGATTATGAAACATGTAAGGCTCGGAAGATCAGATGAATGTGAGGAACTGTGCGTGAGTGGTTTGTGCGCGACCGCATTAGTGCTCATGCACGCTCTACGCTCTGTGCACGTGCGTTAGCTTGTCTTTATCTACAATAGATGTGACTTGCGTGCGCACACGACGTTGCTGTACAGCTACAAGCTATGCGATGCCGCCGCACACTGCACACGCTCACAGCACACACACACACACATTGCGTGCGCGTGTGCACACGCATAAGATGTGCGCTAGATTAAAGCTCATAGTGTAAAGCAACAGAGGATGCAGTAAATGATCTGCATACGCATCCGCCCGTATTGTACCGTTGGTGCTATTGATGTGCCTAACAAGTCCAACGAAATTTGTATACTCATCTGCCCGCCACTCCCCCCTGCCCCAGATGCTCTCTCTCTCTCTCTACTCTCTTCTGTCGCATCGTCTCTACTTATGGCAGCTCCGTCCGACTAACTGAAGTGATATGTAAAGCGATTAGGACTGTGTGCAGAGACCAGGCTTTCAATGAAGTACTACAATCGTTAGGATCAATAACGAACAGAAATGGTCAGGGTACACGTTAACAGTGTATGCTACGAGATAGGTGAAGCCGGGGTAAAAAAAAAAGATGCCCATGGGCGGTAGAATCCCATGCAATTATCTCATGAACATGTGAATAAGTGTATTTCAGTCAAATTTGCCCATGGAAACTAATGCGTAAATACATTACACTCCGTCTCATAGGGCAAAATGTGACGTAAATTTAGCTTCTCATGTTCCCTATTCCCTTTTCCGGCGAGAAGAGAGAGAGGAGAGAGAAGAGACGAGAGAGAGAAGAGGAGATGAGAGAGGAGAAAGAGAGAGACGGACGGAAGAGCGGAGACGAGCTTAAAAGACTGCGATTTTTACGACATTGATTAGCGTACAGACAAAGCAGTCACTCAGCAAGCAAGTTAACAACCACCCAATCCATACAGCACATGTACGCAGCGACAAACATAACATGAGCCACAACATGTGTCATCATACAGCACACACGTGTACATATAGCAGCAGAGATACGTGTTTCCCTGTCGATCTCGATTCGAACGTCTCTATCCTTGTCTCGAGAGAGTGGCTCGTCATGGCGTCTTGCTTGCCTCAGGTCGTCGGGTATCGGTGAGTCATCGTAGTACTATTCTTCTCGTCGAGATCATGCTTCATCTGCTCTCTCTCTCATCAACAAACACACCACACACGACGCACGCGAGTGTTAGGACTACAAAGAGTGAATGCACAGAATTTCGATTATACGTAATAGGGGTAGGGAGGGGGGAGGATTATTTGTGTGAAAGAGCTGAGAATCCGAAAATAACCAAAACTGATTGGTGAACAGTTTGGAGAACATTAGTTTCTGAGTCAGTAGACTTAAGGTAAGAGTGTGTGTGTAGGTGTATTGTGTGTGTTGTGTGTGTGTGATGTGTGTGTGAGTGTGTGTGATGTTTGTGTGTATGATGTGTGTGTGTGTTGTGTGTTCGTTTGTATAGTTAATCAACACTCACAGTAGCGGTAAAAAAAAAAAAGCCTACAATCCCTAGCAGACACACACACACACACAACTCACACACGTACGCGCGCGCGCGCGCGCTTGCTACTTGTGCACGTCATGGCGCACGCACGCACACGCGCGACACATGCGGCCGACACAAGCACACAACAACACCACGCACCGCACGCGACACGCCACACACACGCACACACACACGCGCGCGCGCACGCACGCAGCTCACACACACGCACACACACACACACACACCACACACACACAGGCAATCGTGCACGTCCACTCCACACGCACATTCATGTGGGCATACATAGAGCTAGAGGTAGATATAATAGAGAGAGACCGATTGAGACAGTCCATTGCGTACACTATGGCTTACACTTTTGCTTGATTGTGTATTAGCTTTTGGTTTATGTCTGTGTGTGTTTCGAAATGTGATCGGTCTTTACTGGGTATCTCGACTAAAATTAAAGCAATATCCGTATACGCTCTCCGTGCCTATGCCCTTTTATTTCGTGTCTTTTCTTTTTGTTCTAATACTTCGTAGGGGCTTCGCGCACGACACGTGTTTTAAGTTTTGCACATCGCGCGTGTGAGGTATAGCGTCTGTCCCCCATATAAAAACATTCGATGCGCATGACGTGGGATTCGCTGTGCGAAACTAGCTAATAAAACGCACTGTCAATCCGTTAGTTCAATCTGGTTTCCTGGTACTGCCTCAGCGGGCATTGCTTCCGTATATTTAGATGTCCCACCATATTTTAGTATTTACAAATAGGGGGGGGAGTCCCATATGTGTCTGGTGTCCTAGACACGTACGGGACGTAAACTCCATTCGTTGTTCTAGACATATGCTGAGTATACAGGCTTAGGTCGGGTTCACATGTAGACGCGTAATTTCCGTACGCGGACAGAACCCCTAAATAAGTGGTAGAAGGAATGATAAAAGTTTACGCATGATAGGTGGGAAATTCGGACACGTGGCGCCAAAGTCTTTTCCCGTACTTTGTTTCAGTCTATTTATGGGATTGCGCACGGGGTTCCCGCACGAGTATCCGGCTAGATGTGTGTACACGGCCTTAGGCTAAAAACAAAGTAAACGGGTAAGGACTAGCTAACGGATAGTGCAAAGCGACGAAACTGTAGGGCGCCAGGCTTTATTACGCAGATTCCAATAATTGATACAAAGGCGGAATAAAAAGTAGACAATCCACCGGTCAATATCTGCGGATCCGCATAGGGAGCTAAATATGCTAAGCAAGCAGTTTACCCAAACGAAAATGAGAACTAAGTCCTCATATGTGTCCGTGGCCGAGGAGACGTGAAATGCAATGAGGAAAAATATCATAGAGTAAGATCACCATGACCAGGTTGTTGATACTGACAGGAAGCTTTAGCGTGAAATTCAACGACAGAAAAGCAAAGGGTTATCTTTCCGAAAATAGCAAAAAATCAGTAAGCTGTACTTTAAAAAAGGCAGCGATTTAATGCTCAAAAAAACAATTGACAAAACAACGATGCTTGTGGCAAAGAAAAGACGAAAATCTAACCCTAACGCCTATCCTAACGCCACGGAAAGAACCTACGAAAGTGGAGCAGAGGGTGTAAACCTACATATTTGGCCGAGAAATCGAGTAGCACAGCCATGCACTTATAGCTATTGTTTGCTGGAACCATTCCTTTTTTTGGTTGATAAATATTAGTGCTTGACAGAAAAAGAGCATAGGCCCAAAGATAGGTCAGATAGAAAAAAATAACCTAATAGGGAAAGAGGGAACAAAAAAAGGTGAGGAAACGAAAGGGAGATGGGTGTGCATAGTTAGAGATGCACGAACGGGGTATAAACTAAAGTCTGTATCATATGCTTCATAGCCATGGAATACGCATGACGAGCCGTTAGTCCTGGGTTTAACTGTTTGAGATTAACACCCGTCTGAATATACAGTGAACGAATTAAATCGCGGAGATTTAAAAATAAAATGTGTTGTGTGGGCGAGGTTTGTATTATCTTTATGTTATGAAGAAGGGTGAGGAGAGTAAAACTAAATCAAACCGCACCCCCATTGAAGCATTTATTCGTTTCACTAAAAATGATATACCTGTAATATTATTATTTACGGTGAAACGAGTAAGTTTGATTATAAGAATGCACAGCGTCATTAGTTTGATATTTTTCGTCTATTTATTCCAGAAGTTCATTTAGCGCGTAGGCGAAAAAGTACTATGTTCAGCTCCTGGGCTTTGCAATAATTTGTGTGTGTGAAAAAGTATGCGCGAACCAACACCTCTCTAAAGCACTCTGACTGGGGGAAGGATCGCATAATGTGGATTGGCAGAACTGTTCTCTAGTTCGAATGGATGGACGTAAAGAACAGGAAGGATCTGTGCAGTTGCCCGTCAACTCTGTTCCAACTCGATGGGAAAATATAGCACATGCATGATGGCCGAAAATGTGTACTTTGTAAATTGTATTATGGTTAATACTGTGACTATTCATTTATAACACTCTCTCTCTCTCTTGCTCGCTCAGATCGTTCATGGCTTCAGTGGCGTGGCCAATCTCTCATCTCTGAGATCGGGTCTCCTCAAACAGGTTTAGTCTCTCTCTCTCTTCCCCTTCTCTCTCTCTCATCTCTCTCGCTTCTCTGTGTATGTGTGTGGTCCCAGTGGAAAGAAGGCGGTCTCTCTCCTTCTCCTCTCTCTCTCTCTCTCTCTCTCTCTCTCTCCTGACTCTGACTGATATGTTAGGTGTGGTGCCCAAGTGGGTTCATATATGTACTTATGAAAGGGCAGGTGAAGGATTCACACGTTGATTTTTTGTATTAAGTTGGATTGCACAGTCGACACAAGGTTCAAATCACACGCACCACCAGCTCAGACAACCCTTTTTCCGAGGGTTGACAGAGGACCTGGCCTTACTGCCAATGAATCTTGTACAATAAAGCACACCTCCAATCGACTTCAACAACTCGCACACCACACTGGACCAAACACCCAGTCCATGTGGTTCAGGACCCCAGACTCCTGACCACATTCTTCAACATTGCCCAACCCACCATGCTCTACGACACCAGACCCCTGAACACATTCTTCAGCACTGTCCAACACATAATGCTCTACGACGCCAGACACCTGAACACATTCGTCAAACATTGTCCAAACCCAAGTGTTCATGCTCTACGAACCAGTACCCGTCAACACATTCTTCTACACGGCTGAAAACCACATTGTGCAACACTGGCCTACCGTAGCCATTATTCTACACTCTCCAACACATGATGCTCTACAGATGCCGTGTGTTCCCTGAACACTATTCTTCTAACTACGTTCTCAATCCAACACGCATGCCTACGACACTCAGGACCCGCGTCTGAACACATTCTCAAACACTGTCCAACCATCACTGCATGACTAACTGACACTAGAGGTCCTGCGGAGCAAACCATTCTTCAGAGTCACTGTGCCAATTTCCCACCCTTGAACCTGACATCTCACACAGAAACACAGACTGCCCCAAAATGAACACATTCGTTCACAACATTGTCCAAACCCATCATGCTACTGAAATACTACTGACACTATAGCCTCTCTTGAAAGCACATATTGCTTTATAACACTGTCCAACCCACACATCTCTTTTACGATCACCAGACACCTGCCAACACACTCTTCCACCACTGTCCAACCAATCATGCATCTAACCAACACACAGAAACCCACTGAACAATATACTAATCAACACTGTCCAAGTCCATCATGCTGACTAGCCAACAAAGACTCTAGAACACATTCCTTCAACACTGTACCCAACGCAGAGATTTCTATGTGCTCTATCCGACATTCGACAGACCCGACTGAGCCATTCTTCAACAGTCTCTGTCTCAATCATCATGCAGGGGGGGGGCTACCACAGCCAGACCCCAGAACCCAATTCTGTCGACACTGTCCAGCCTCTATCATGGCTCTACGACACCAGACCCCTGAACACGTGTCTTCAACACTAGTCCAACCCATCAGTGCTCTAGCGAACACGCAGACCCCTAACCATCATTCTTGCAACGACTGTACACAATAGCCCCTCATGCGTCTAGCAGCCACCAGAGCTCCACGTGAAGCACGATTACGTTTCAACACTGGTCCAACCCTGCCCATAGACGTCTAAACACCACCAGACCCTGTGAACGACATTCTCACACTGTCCAAACCATCATGGCTGCTACGCCACCAGAGTCCCCTGGAACACATTCGGTCTGGCACCACTGTCCAATCCCCATCATGCCTCTAGTCACGCCAAGACCCCTGACACAGTTCTTACGCGTACTGTCAACCCATCATGCTCTCCCACGCCAGACCCCTGAACACATTCGTTCACACTATGTCGGCATACAATCAGATGCTCTACGACACGCAGACCGGCCTGAAGCACCTACTCTTCAATCAACGTGGATATCCTAGCAACGTGTCATGCTCTAGTTGTGAGCAGCCGAGCGACCGTAGACGCGAGCGCGAACTAACACATAGATTCCTTCAACACTGTCACAAAGGGTCCGATCATGCTCTACCACGCCAGACCCCATGAACACATTCTTCAAACACTGTCCAACCATCGCAGCTCTACGCTACGACCAGACGCACCAGTAGTACGACATTCTTCAACTGTCCAACCCATCATGCTACTACCACGTCAGACCCCTGAACACGATTACTATCACACTGTCTCCGATCGTGCTGTACCACCGCTAGACCTGGCCGGGGGTGTGAAGCTACAGGTTGCGAGCTCTGGGCTTAATGCTAGCAGCTACGCGACGTTGCAGCTGGGTAAGGGGGGAGTAGGAGGCTCAGGGGAAGGCTACGGAGAAGATTCTCAGTTAGGATACTATCCCGTCACTGGCGACTATATGGAACAATCTGAGCCACCGACTGTAGCAACGTAGCCGCAATGAGAAGATGAGATATACAAAAAAATCTAACATGGAATAGAAGAAGTATAGTCGGGGGGAAGAAGAAAGGAGAAGAGTAAGAAGAGAAAGAAGATAGAGGAGAAGTAAGGTTAAGGAGACATAAAGAAGAAAGAAGTATGATGGGAAGATATGAAGAAGAAGAGTATGAAGAGCTAGAGAAGAAGAAGAAGAAGAAGAAGAAGATAGTAAGAAGAGATAGATTAGAAGTAGGACTAGGGTACAGGAGGGGGGAAGAAGGAGTAAGGAAGAAGGATAATGAGAAGACTAGGAGATAGCAGAAGAAGAAGAAGAAAAAGAAGAAGAAAAAGAAGAAGAAAAAGAAGAAGTAGAGAAGAAGAAAGAGAAGAGAGTCTCACATTACTAACATTACTAAAGTCTAGAAAGTCCTGGTTTTCTAGCTATGGAATGGGTTTTACTCGTTATTCAGTACAGTGTCTGGCCGGTACAAGGCATTGGGAATTGGTAGCAAATCCTAATCAACAAGAAACGAGTGGAACAGGGAAGGTAGAAAGAATGGTATAGCAGATTATCGAAGGACACTACTATTGACGTTAATTCGCGAGAAATAAACGAGTAGACGTTAAAGTTTCAAACAATAAATTGGACGTTGGTATTGCAGAAAGTTGTTTTATGATGTTTAAGACTAAACATTGACGTTAATTAGCAAACAAAGAACATCCAGGCGCGATTAACTCAGTCAGATACCAGTTTCTTTGATGTCTTAAAAATCGAATAAGAATTAACATTCGATGGAAAAGTAGTATGTCAATAGTTTCACGACTTGAAGTTCGATTCAGCAGCAGTGTTTACTTTCAACGTCTTAGCTATATCATAACGTCTATCCATGGTGAATTAAGCAAGGGACGTTAGGGCTAGTTAGGATTAGATTATAACTAGACATTATACTAGTGGGCATATCGTTAGAGGTGATCGACACATTTTTCCGTTAACGCCCCTCATATGTCGGGGTGCCAGACGATGCCGTTTAATTTCTTATTCTAAGATTAGGGCGGTGGTCGTTATGGGAAGTGTTAGCGAGTCTGTAGTTGCTGGGTAGGGGGCTTGGATTGTTCGCTGAGTCGGTTTTGTGCTTCGCGTGTCGTTCGTTTGATCTTTGTCTTGTTGTCACGTGATTTCGGGTACGTCGTGTGTGCGGTGTCTCGGAGTTATTGCCTCTTCCTCTTTTTCCCAGTCGCTGTTTTCCGTGCTTAGCTGTTGGTGCTGCCGTCTCCGTCTCCCTCTGCACCACGTCTCTCGACTGCCCCGCCTGCCCACAAACAACAACCATGACAAGAAAGTACAAGGGAAGTAACAGACGAGACAACTAACAAGCACACCAGCCACACGGCCCAACGCCACCAGCAATCAACAACATTCCAGCTAAAAAATAACCCAACAACTTTGTCCTTTCTTACACTATTGGAAAGCTTCAAACGTTTCACGTTTTCCAATGACTATAACTGCATATGGATTTAAAAATCAACAACCTAAAAAACTATATAATATTATGGATGTAAAATAAACATGAGAAACAAAACTGTATATGGATGGTTCGGATTTCCTTAGGTTCCATCTACAATTCCGTGACACCACAGTAGAGTGAAACACGTAAACTCTGATTAGATAAGATGAAAGAAAACCCAAACACGAAAGGGACCACGTGAAACGGAGTTGAAGAACTCCGCTAAAGGGAGCACTAGAGCAGACAGTACAAACATGCCACGTGAAATGTGAAGTAGAGATGACGATAGGCTAATAAAAAATAGCAGTTATGCAGCAGGCAGCACAAGCTGAGTACACACAACGATAACAACAAACGATCAGACCGAAAGGGTTAGACGGCGCGCGTTAAACAACATTGAGCGATAACGCGTACGCACACGCAGGCACGACCTACGACGCAGCCACAAAAAAGCACGAGGAAAACACGGACAACAACACACGAAAAAAAGAGCATTAATTTTGAAAATATCATCTCAAAAGATACTGATCGTTTAAGACAAATCGTAGCCTTTGATGTTTAAACTTCGTTTAAATGCTTTTAAAACAAAATATTCTAAAGACGTTTAACTGCAACTATGGGAAATCAAATATCTTAAATGCATTTCTCCTATATGGTCCTAGAATTATAAGAACAGCATCAACTAGAGAATGGTGGAAATTAAAAAAAATCGTGATGTCGTAGGGAGAAGGTTGGGACTGACTGAACATCAAACCGCACTTGATACCGAAGGTTCAAAAAAATGCTTAAACAACATTTAATCTCGCTTAAACGTTTTGACAGAAATCCGTGCAGCATTAAGTCGCTAAGTGTGGTATTTTGGTCTTTGAGTTAAGCTAATGTCATATGTTGAGTTTATGAAGTATGTTATTAATTTTGTAGATGTAGGCCCAGTAATTAGAAATAATAAGACACCTAGTTTATAGCGTCTTCATTGTTAAGGCCATTAATGTATGCTAAGTTTGTAAATGTTACTAGTTCCCTCCAAAACTATTTATATGAAGTCTGATTATGTAGTATAATGTATATGCACTTCGGCATATAAGTAGATGTGGTATGATAGATGTAATAGGGAAACTACATAAATAAATACTACCTCCTACGCAGCGTTATTCCACCCCCAACCCTACGAGCACACTCTCTAGCTCAATTAGTGTACTATGTTTTTACTAAATTGATTTATTTGTTGAGAAATTTAGAGAGATGTTTTGTTGTCTAGATAGAATCACTTGCTGAGTGAACGACGCAGGTAAAGCTAAAGGGACGAACGAGCAGCGAACGGAAGCGAAGCAGAAGCACACAGACAGCACAAGAGGGTAGGGGAAGAGAGAAAGGCAACTCAAACGGAAGAGACAGGGCACAAGAGCAAGCTCTACACACACTATGCGCAGTCATGACTATTAGATTGATTATTTGTAGCGTTTAGATTTCTAGATCACCTTCGCGTGGGGGCGGGAACTGATCTACCTTTGATGAGTAAGGCAAGGATTGCATGTTGTGATAGAAAAGCACATTGCGTATTATAGTATATGTTTAGTGGTGTGACCGTGAAGTCGCCGGAGCTGCACCACAACGTCATGTTTCTACCATCATGACTAGGAACCCGACCCCTCGGGACCCCAATGCTTGAAGTGACTGACACTGTGTTATGACAATGTTCATTCTAGTTCCTTCTTGCATCATGCGTTTGCCAGGGCTCCATATGGCCATACTGGGTAAGAGTACAGATATGTGTGACCGTATTTCGGTTTGAGTGTGCTCCCGCGCTGCGTACAGCCCAACAGCATCAAGAAGTTCGGAGGAGTGCTTGCGAGTACAAGGAGAAGAAACGCTATCTTGGAGAGATTAAATAACAAACTTAGGGCAAGGGAATAGGGTTCAATAGTCGAGTAAAGATAGTATTATGATGAAATGCAAAAGGACCAGGCTAGAGTACAATAGAGGATGTCAGATAATGTAGAGGAAGGTAGCAAGGAACCGACACAGAACTTAGCAGACAGAGTAGGTGAAACGTTAGAAGTTATTTATAATGCGAAAGATCACCCCGGTATCACCCTAGGGGAAGGACTCGTGGATGGGCTGGTCGTCAGCTCCGCCGCATGGAGGCCCGAGGTGCATCCAAAATACTCCCACTTGCCCACGTAGTTCATTCAATAGCTACCCGACTCGAACTTGTGATTCTATACGAGCCTAGAAGATATATATTAAGGCTGCCCTGACTGATACTAACATCTAAAATTTACCTACTCACAAACGACTACAGATGAGAGATACTAGTAGAATTGTCTTGTAGCAGGGCCGCTAAGACCGCAGTCGCACCAGCGCCGTATTGCCACCGAAAAAGTTGGAAGATGGTACATGGAGAGCTTCTCAATATAAAAGAAAGTTTAAAAACCTCTCTACCCTCCCCTTCGCCCAACACAGCGAGACGGTTGGTACGACATCAGGAGGGGCACACGTACCGAGAAAGAGAGAATGATGATCCAGTACGTGAAGAACCACAGAGGGTAGTGGCTAACAAGGAGATGAGACGCGAGCGGAACGCAGTAGAGAGAGAACGTAGAATAGAGACGAAGATAGGTAGAGAGAGATAGAGAGGAGAGCAATGTGATGCGACTTTAGTTCAACACAGATATAGTCTCCTGTTATATGTGTATCTTGGGTGAGGTGAAAAAGTGGTGGTGATGAGTAGTTTTTGTTTTTGGTGTTGTGTGTGTGCGCGTGGGGCACGGGCGCGCGCGCGCGTGTGTGTGGGCGTTCGGCGTGCGCGCACGTGTGTGTATGTAGGCGTGCGTGGCGTGGCCTGGCGAAAAAAGAAGAAACCTGTAGTGTTCTGTTCTAGTAGTGGGTGGATGACGGGGAAGTGATCTCTGTGTCGTGGCCTCTTTGCCGTTGTGTGTGTCGATTATTTTGTTTCTGTTGAATTTCTTGGCTTTTACTTTTTGTCTGTTTGAATTACGTGGGCCTGCAGACCTCTCAACCTTTAGGTGGAGGTCATTCTTCACCTATTGATTCTTACTAGTATTACTTCATTTGTGTCTCTGTCTTCATTATTCTTCTTCTTGTCTTCTTCTTCCTTCTCAGTGCACGCAGGTCCTGTCTCTGCACTGTCGAGGAGGCTTTAACAGGCAGCCTTTAGTCTCTAAGGGACTTCTAAAGTGATCTGAGGTTTAACTATGTCCTTTCAGTGTTCCTGCCTGTACTATAAATGTGAATACACAGAGCCGGGAGAATGCTCTCTATGGGAGGTTAGTAGTCTCGGTTTTTAGATTGATGACCAGTAAAGGTATGTATAGAATGGATAAGGATAAGTGTGGCTATAGCTGTCTCATTGATGAAGTACAGATGCTGCATGGAGAAAAGAGTTAGGTTACGGGGGTAGGAACACGTTAGTAAAAGATATGATGAGGATGATGTCTTAACATGTCTCAGTGGATAGACGAGTCTTCACAGGTGAAGTATGAGTGTTAGTGTCGATGGATAGGGTTAAAAGATAGCGAAAAGATATGATGGAATAAGTGTCATACGCGTCATCCAAAAATACGCCCGCTGTTGTTTCATACTGTGAATACAGGCCCTGGATAAGAAGACCGTTGACATTAGAACTCAGTGTTAGCGGAGTTTGAATCGACGTGGAGCCAGACATGCGCGCTCACTCTGGGACACGGCTCCAGGAAGGGTTCCAGGCACCGAGGTTGCACTAGGTGCACTGGGCCTCCAAGCCCGGCCTTCATATCCTTCTGGGACCACCCGGACTGAACGTCCCCGAGTAGCGAGCGCAGGAGTGTGCGCAGGGGCACGGGACATGGTGGGTGGGGGTCATCTGCAATGCCGTCGCTCAATAGATCCTCAATCTCCAGCCACCACCAAGTCTCACCTCAGCATGCTGGTGTTACTCTGAACAAGACAGGGCATGGTAGCTCGGACTGGGGGAGAGATCAACCTCTGCCTGCTATCTGAGCGGCATCGCTGCTGGGTGAGACTTTCTCCACTGATGGCTCCTACGCCTCTTGCTAGCAACGTGAGGACAGGTTTCTACCTCCCTTTCGATTGTCGACGCGGTTAGAAGTATCGGTCTCCGTGTTCGCATTCCGTGCAGTCGACACAAGCTGCTGGGCTTCCGCAGCCTCACTGGCTGTCCGGCTTCGTTTTCCATGGTGATCGCGTGCGAGAGGTGTCTGTATGCGTGGTCAGTCCTTCTCGCTCGCAGACCGTCTGACCACCAGAACCACGACCAACACCACTTCCCAAAGGTTGATCACCAGTCAGTTCTACGCCCGTAACAGAAAACACCTTGATGCCTTGACGTTGTTCGTGGCTACGGTTCAGCCCACAACTTACGTAACCGTCATCATCACCGCGACGACCATCATGGCGGTGAGACTGAGGAGAATGACGGCCTGGCGCGAGCAGTCCTCTTCCGGCACGATGTCGTCACGTGAGGTGGCGCTGACGCGCATGCTCATTGCGGTTTCCGTTTTGTACATCGTTTGCTCCATCCCCAACATGAGCCTAGGCATCGGCATCATGTTCGTACCAGGGTTCAGTTTCAGCGGACGGTATTACAACATCACCATGTTCTTTATTGATGTGACAGTGTTGGCTTCGTACGTGAACGCTACGTTTAATTTCTTCATCTACTATTCGCTGGGGTCCAAGTACAGGAAGACGCTGGATTCACTCCTGTGCTGCAGGAATCGGGATCTTGCCGTTTTAAAGAAGGATTCCGTGGTGAGCACGACGCCATCGTTGCAAAAGACACAAACTTAGCCTGTTTTAAAAAACCCATTATTATTATTAAAGCGGACTTATGTTGTTAAGTTGTTTTGTATGATGAAAATAATGTTGAGGAACGAAAATAACTTTAGCTTTTATATAATAAAAAACACACCCTAAATTAACACTATTTCTTTGAAAGTAAATACAATTTGATGGTAGGCTCTACTATTATGAACACCTGTCGCAAAATGCGTGTATTTTATGTTTTAGCTATGAGAATGAACATTTTTGTGCGATTATTTGTTTTCACTTTCTCATATTAATTTGTGTGTGTGTGTGGTTAGAGTCCGAGGTGGACTTTTGACTTAATCGAGTTTGTCATTCTGATATAAACCATTTTCAATTTGATCACATTATTATTTAAATGGATTACAGTGAATGTAATGAGCTTAGCTCCGTAACTTTTGTTTAAGGGATCATATAATTTCCCCAAAAATGTTAACCGAGATCGTAGTTCAGATAGGCGTCCAATAGGACGATTTTAAAGAATATTATATGTACTAGCACTTCATCAACACAATAAGAACATTTGTTGTTTTCTTTAATTTTCATCTTGTGTAGCAATATATTTGTTGGATATATATTATGAAGAATTTTCCAATGGAGCACTCTAAGTCTTGTTTCTATTGTGCATTTTATCGCCATAGACCACGTTTCTTTGTCTAAACTGTAACCAAACTTTCTTACCCAAAAGTGATGAGCTGACGCCAGGACCGGAAACTCTATTTTTTGAAATTATTTTATTGATACATTTTGGACTAGTGTTGAACATTCTTGCGTCCGAAACTTTGGTGTTGGTTTTAGAATCACCTCTCTGAATCCAATGTACCCAATTTCTAAGGATGGAATTAACCAGGGCATTGTATTAAAAAAAGAGTAGTTGTCCTATTCTGGCCCATCAAATTTCGAACTTCGTTTAAAGATAAGATTCTATTTTCATCTGTACATATGATATCCTTAATTTTCACTAAACCTGCGTCGACCCAACGTGAAAAGAATAATACATTGCCTCTGTACTGTATTAAGGAATTGTTAAAAATATTTTGTGATTGAAAATTGCTATTGTTCATATCATGCATGCCATCAACTGTTTTGTTTTCTATGTAACTTAGATATACCCCCTTCAAGAAGTTGCTATCAATTCTTTCCAAACCTTTCACATTATTGTCCCTTGAGTTAATGTCAAAAAAAGAATGGCCCTTTCCTAATTTATTCATATGCCAGAGTGGAATATATTTCCAATTTTCGTTTTCCCCGGCGTTGAACAATTTCCCCATCCACTTCAAATTAAGAAGCTTCTGAAAATGAATCATATTAACCATTCTCAGGCCACCATCTTCAATATCTTGTTCCATAACTTTTCTTTTTACTTTTTCAAAGGCTTTTTTATTATTGAACCTTTTTTCCGTAGAAATTAAAATAATATTGTGTTTATTTTTTTTAAGAACTTCGTCAGGAAGTCCAACTGCCTGCATTACATATACAAACTGACTAATTAGAAACGGTTTGATTAGAACAATTTTGCCTTGTATAGATAGATAACTCTTTTTCCATATTTGTATTATGCTTATGATTTTAATAACTCTTTCTTTCCAGTTACTTTCTAGGTATTTTGCCATCTTGTCTTTCTCAAAATGAATACCCAATATCTTTATTTTGTCAACCACTGTGAAAGGAATGTCACGGTCATTTCTTATCACCCCCATTCGTAATACTTTTGTTTTCTGAGCATTCATTTTTAAACCAGAAATTTGTTGAATTGATGATAAAATTTCTAATGACTTAAAAATATCATCACGACCTTTCAAAAATAGAGTCGTGTCGTCTGCCATCTGTTTGATTTTAATATACTCTTTTTCATTGGCCAATCAAGTTGGTATTTCAATTCCAGCTACAGAACTATTTCTAATTTTTATAGCCATAAGCTCAACGGCAAGCACAAAAGCCAATTTCGAAAATGGATAACCCTGTCTTATGCCACATTCAACTTCAAAGTACTCGGAAATCCATCCTCCATGGTTAATGGAAGTAATGTTGCTGTTAGTGTAAAACAGACACCCACTGTTTAAAATCTGCACCAAACCCGAAACATCAAAAACTTTGTTTGAACATTTTTTCCTTCGGTTGTCCTCCGGTAATTACGGTAAAACTAACATTTTATATGGAAACACACATTATGTATTACAACAAAAAATCTTTTTACATGCGAGACCAATATAAGACTACACCAGATCCGTATCTGCTTGTGATGTTTTGTTCGGTGTGTGTAAGACGAGATGTACACAGGTAATGTTTAAATACATAAACCTTATTGTTCTAGTTGGGAAAATGTCCATCAGCATATTTAAAAAGACTCAGTCCACCTTTTCTCTTCAAGCCATCTTCGATAGAGAATTTCTTCTAAGATCTTGATTAACTTTTATAATTTATTTGTAATAGGATCTAAGACGTGTCTAGCTACCATTTCACTTTAACTTCTCCCTTTTTGGATCCTTTTGTGTTAACTTAAGCGCACAAAATCCCCACACTGATTCAGTAATATTTTACACGCTATTTCACAGATTATTCAAACCACATTCGTTGAATGTTGAAATGTTTATTTGCTCAGCGCCTATTTGTTTACATCAGGATAACATTGCAACGAACACAATATCTAAAATACACTAGGGAGTGAAATTCTTTGTTTGTTTGCTGCTGCGTTGTTTATTTACGTTTTGCAAGGCTTGGTCCACGGACTATTCCTGCAAGAGCCCCTGAGGGACTCATCCAATCCTGTTCAGCACTAGCGTGTCCTGGCTGTTGAAGTTGGATGGTCCTTCTAGCAAAGCATCACGCGCAACGGTCCATAGTTATCCATCTTGTACCTTATGTAAAACCATCCATATTAGTATATGCTCTGGTATATCTATTGATTTTTGTATTTCGACCATTATTGTTAGCTTGGTATATATTCTTTGGGATGTTAAGGCGTTTTTAAAGTGTGTGTTGGATTGTTATGTGCATGTATTGATAGAACGAAATAAGAAGGAAGTATTGGATGCATCTCTTAACCGGAAATATGTTTTGTAGACATATATTATGTTAACATTTGTCCTATTCATGTTAATGGATAATTGCAAGAAGAAGGTACAAAAGTATAACACACATGCATGTAGGCACCAACATGATATCACACAGAGAACACACACACACACACACACACACACACACACACACACACAACCACTTTACGTCCCTACATCAGCTATCTCTTCACTTAGAGTCCTTCTAGTCTCCCTTGTAGTTTTATTTTCACTATAAGGGTTGACACCGGAGGATCCTCTGATTGAGGAGATTGAGGATTCGTATAGGATTCTTTCTTTTGTTCCTTGTTGTTGTTATGAGTGTTTTTTTCCCATGTTTGTTTTATTTCCTTCCCTACTTGGCCCTTGTCCATTTAATTTTCGATTTTCGGGACAAGGGGGGTATAAATGGAAGGACAGGCAGTATTTATTTAAAGTATACACATTTTTTGTTCTTTATCGGTACATATTGTCATACTTACTCGGAATACGTCGACACACGCACTCACATTCACAAACAGCACACCAAACGGAATGAATGAGTCAATACACCACACACTAGGTCAGACAGAAACCCAGACATTTTTGTATAAAAAATAACACTAAACGTTCGCCACAAAATAATGTCCATTGTAGTAGTTCACACACATACAAATGTAAGAGAGAGAGTTGAGAGAGACTCAAAAAATGTGTTTGAGAAAAAAAAGATGACCGCCTCAAAAAAAAAGAAAAAACAGAAAATGAAAAGAAAGGCGGGGACAGTGGAGGGCTTAAAAATTAACAAAACAATGTACTAGCAGCTACACCCCGCGCCTGCTACGCCCTGCACTCGCTTTACTTCGCTTTTCAGCTTTTCCCCGGCACAGGTCTTTAGAATAGCAGTTGCCAGGATAGCACTTCGAAATGTCTTCCACTGTAGTCCATGTTTACAGAGCCCCCTCAGCTCTCACTCTCACTGTGCTATTGGCCCCTTCAAAATGTCTTCCACTGGGTTCCCCTGTTAATGCTGATCACAATATATATGGTTGTAGTGGTCTAACGCCAACGGTTTCAAAACTATGAGCACTTTTGTTTTCGGAGCACCCTCAGCTCTCACTCTCACTGTACTATTGAAAATGTCTTCCACTGGGTTTTCACTGTGATCATAAATGTATATAGTTATATGGGTCTAACGCCAATGGTTTTGAAATTAAGGGCACTTTCATCCGGACAGGCTGTCATCATGTAACAGCTTCAAGGTCAAACGTAAAGGTCAAGGTCAAGTTGCTTTTGACTGTCTCCAACTGCATTTCTTGAAGATCCACCCATATCACGTGTCAAAATCACGGGATGCACGTGTTTTCCCTCTTATAGCTGGAAAGAAATCTTGTTTTGACCAAGTCTGACTCCCATATAAATTACCCCAAATTGAAAGCGACACATCAGTTTAAAGAGCAGCCTCAATTTGAATATGGGGAAATTTGAATGTGGGTCACAGCAACCCAGAAAAACCCAAGGGACGTAACCGTGGCGCGTCACGGGGTCTTTTCTGGGGTGGCTGTGACCCACATTCGAGATTTCCATATATGTCAAATAAATTGAGGCTGCTCTTTAAACTCATGTGTCGCTTTCAATTTGGGGTAATTTATATGGGAGTCAGACTTGGTCAAAGCAAGATTTATTTCCAGTTATAAGAGGGAAAAAACACGTGAATCCCCGTGATTTTGACACATGATCGGGTGGATCTTTAAATCATGATGATCAAGAATATATGGTTTCGTGGGTGTAAGCCCAATGGTGTCAACCACACCTCCTTCAGGGACGACCTGAAGACCTCCCTCGACGCTACACCCCAAGCTCTCGGTACAGCAACACGTTAACATGTATTCACAAAATATCTCTATTTCCCCATGGCAACACAGTGTTAGGCCTCTCAATAGTATGACTTACAACTCCACTGTGTTGCCATGGGAAAATAGAGATATTTTGTGAATATATGTTAAAGGTCTGTGTACATGTTAACACTATTCACAAGATAGTTTCTATTTCCCAATGACAGCACAGTGAGCTGTAAGTCATATTATGAATGGGCTAGCACTGTGTTGCCATGGGGAAATGAGAAATATCTCGTGAATATTGGTGACGTGCACATATACCTTAATAAGAGTGGGCTATCACTGTGAATTTGCCATGGAGAAAACTAGAAATATACTCGTGAATAATGTTACCATGTACACTGACCTCTACGTTGTACCAATACCTTTTGAAGGTCTCTGTGTACCCGTTAACATTATTCACGAGATATTTATGTTTCCCCATGGCAACACAGTGATAACCCACTCTTTAATATGATTTGCATATCACTGTGTTGCCATGGGGGGAATAGAAATATCTCGTGAATAACGTTAACGTGTACACAGATCTTTAGGGAAAGTGATTGCAAAACCTAAACTCAGGGTTGAGTTTCACTAGAGGACGGTCGCCACGCGATAACTGTTACGCCAAAAGGGGTCTAAGAAACACATTAGAAAACGTTTGCGGGAAAATATTATAAGCTCTTGTTTGATTGGTTAAAAAAAGGTAATATTTGAACCATACTTTTCTGGGTTAATCAACAACACAGAAAATGTATCGACACACAGTCAAGTCACAATCTCGTAGATATTTAGCCGAGGAGTGTGCTGGCGTCGCTTAGGATCAGAGCGCACCGCCCCAGCAAACTATCGGCAAAACGAAGGTTAGTTCTTAGACCGCACACTTGCCGATTTGAGCTAACGCTACGTAACGTTAGCCCTTGTTGAAACGGTATCACTGTATTAAAGACCCCACCACACTAACGGTCGTCAAAAGCACGGTCTTTCCCAAACCGTTTTGTTTTTTTTTTTTTTTTCCCTCTGTAGCTGGTGTAAAAATCTTTAAGATAAACTGACGCACCACGAATTACGTCCCTTGTTTTTTTTTGTCTGTGGTAGCCAGCGGGACCCACATGCACATGTCCCCAACTTCAAATTGAGGGGGGCTTTTTAAACTGATGTTTCTTTTTTTTTAATTTGGGGGATTTTGTATGGGCGTGGAGACCGGGTCAAAACAAGATTTCTTTCCAGCTATAAGAGGAACAACACGTCAAACCCGTGATTTTGAAAAGTGATCTGGTGGATCTTTAAAGAAAAAATTCTCACACGCAGCAATGGAGATGGAAGGTCACACCATGACGTGGGGGCGAGTCTATTAAAGAATTCCACCAAATCAACGTGTCAAAAATCACGCCCCTGTTTCACGATGTTACAAACCTCTTAGAAATAAATCTTGTTTCGACCGAGTTTTAATCCCATACAAGTGCCCCCAAAATTCAAACGGAAACATCACATTTTAAAGAGCTGCTCTCAATTTCAAAGTTGGGGGCATTTGTTATATTATGGGGTCACAGCTACCCAGTAAAAAAAACCAGACTAATCGTCCCTGCGTGCGTCAGTGTGTCCTGAAGGATTAGAATAGCGTTAGAGAGAGAGAAATACAAGAGATTTGACCTCCTTCTGGATCAAAGGGCCATTTGACGTTATAAGAATAATGTTTGTTTTACGCACTCTTTGGCCTTTCGGCCATGTGGGGGTAATATTTGAGTTAGAATAGCGTTTGCAGTTGTTTGGGTTATATTAGGGGGGGGGGGAGGGAGGCTTGCGCGTGATGATCGGATGCGACTTCCTCCCATGCGTTGGTGTCTACGGGTGCGTTGTTCTCTCAGATATCGCACGTGGGAGATGTCGAGTCACTTTCTCTGCAACATGCACGCGGCGCGCGCACGCACATGCTGGCACGCGCACACGCACACGAACGCACGTGCACACCCACACGACACACACACACACACACCCACACACACAAAAACACGCGCGCGCTGCGCACGTAAGAAAAGTATATTTTTTTATTTGCTTATTCAATGTTCACATCATGAAAATAAAACATGTGGAATTGACTTAGACTTGGAACGCACACGATGCGCACACACCCACACACACACACCACACACACACACACACACACACCACACACCACCACGCACGCACACACACACACACACGCACATACACACAAACACACACACACAGGTACACACACACGCACGCAGGCACACACAATCACATGCGTGCATGGGAGTGTAGAATGGCATAGTGGTAGCACGTTCAGCTTCGTGTCAAGTAAACCCGGAGTTCGAACCTTGGGCACACAGGGGATTTTTCCTCTCATTTCGCACACGACACCTGCGGTCTGAACGTGGAGTCTTTCTGATGAGACGATAAACCGAGGTCCCATGTGCCCATGCACTTAGTTACACGTTCAACCCAGTGCGCAACGAAAAACGTTATTTGTTATCATTTGGCTCAAAAATGATTATGAACCCCCACCCCGCCCTCCTTCACACAAAAATCCGCATGCTAAAAAAAAGACCCACCCACACCCAACAACAACACAAACATTTGGGGTAGCTACGTGCTCTCCAGTTGGGAGCGCAGCCGAATTGTCACAGAGACGCTTCTGTGACTATAAAATACCTAATACCTAAACAAATGTGAATGTGACGGAAACGTGTAGGCACATACACACAGAGAGCAAGCCTACAAGGTCGCCTCACACTATGGCAACCAGTCGGATGAAAAATGGGTTCTGACCTTTTCCGACAGTTTCGTTTTGTTTTTGAACAGAGTGAGTATAAATCCACAAATGCAAAGTTTGGTCGGATGAAAAAACCCTTCCAATCCAGGTCGAGAAGGAATGGGTGACTGGCACCGTTTACTTCCAAGTCTACCCGGGCAGCATTGTGGGAATACATCCAATGCTTTGCTGATAGTGAAGGCGGCACACGACCACAAGTAGCTGTTATAGAGTTCACAACTGAATTATCTTCCAACTAAAAAGGTTGGATAGTGTGAGGCGGCTATATATAAGCACTTAACGGTCAATGTGCCAAAAGTAAACTGACAGACACCCGTACCCGAAAATGCACACAGATAGACATCATGTTGCACATGAGCCAGGGTAGTGGCAGCCTAGAAAAGCAACAACAACAACAACAACAACACTACAGGTATTTTATAGCGCGACTGAATCTTGACCAGAAATGCAAAGCACCGGCGAACACACACACACTCCGGCGACGTTAGCATTCATAACGCATTCAAACAAAAAACGCAATACAAAGCGAGCACACACGGATGACATAAATGGAACACAGCAGAAACAGACCTAATGGCAAGAGAGAGAAGAGAAAGAGAGAGGAGCTTTAATGACGGGGAAACAGGTGGGTCTTTTGAGGTTAGCTTTGAAAGCAGAGAGGGTTGGTCGCTGACAGAGGATGAGAGGAAGTTTGTTCCAGGAGGTCGGTCCTGAGAGCAGCAAACGAGCGCCGACCAACAGGTTTGTGTGCCTATATCTAGGGATCTGTGCTACACTACACAGTGTTACGGGCTGCCTGGTGTGTACCGATTTACTCAATTTATAAACACAGAAACAGTGTACTGGCTGCTGGTGTGTACCAATCATCAAACACTTACATAAGTGTACTGGACTGTCCTGGGGTGTGAGTGGCATATCATAATAAAACTCCACACTACACAGCTGTAGATGGCTGCCTGGAAAGAGAACAGGCATATCATCATAATAATAATAATAATAAGAAGAACTCTTATAATTATAGCGCTGTTCTCCTGGCGCAGCAGAACTCACAGCGTTTTACAAAAAACATACATACAATAATCATGAAAGAAAAAACAACATAATTATACAAAATTGGAAACACAACCATACAAAAATCCAAGAAAAAACCAACAGCGCAATTAGCCCATTAATCGCACTGCACACACACATAGTCCAACTCAGCAAAATAATCACAGAGGTTAAACTGAAGGGGAGAAGACACAGGAGATGCAACAGCAGGTATGGGTTTTGAAAGAGGACGAGTTGTTCAGCCTTGTTTTTGAAGAAGACAAAGATGGAGAGCTGCGGAGAGAGGAAGGACAGGTTGTTCGCAGATGTGTGGTGCTGTTTGAAACCGAATGCTCTGTATTCCAACTGTTTTGTATTTGGTGACAGGTGTACAAAGAAGTTTTGTAGGCTACTTGATCCGAGGTTGCGTTCGGGTGTGTAGGCAGAGAGAAGAGAGGAGAGGTAGTCGCTTGGAAGAGAGCCTTCAAAGTAGCGGATAGGCAAGAGTGGCCACTTTGTACTCTAACTCTAAGCGTCAGCAGGGAGCCAGTACAGCTGTCTCAGCAGTGGTGTCACTGAAATCAGTCTTACGCTTTTCTGAGCACAACCCTTGCAGGCAGGCATTCTGGACTCTCTGAAGACGCTTGACAGTAGAGAGAGGGAGACCTGCAAGGACTGCATTGAAGTAATCAAGCCTGGACAGTATGAGAGAAACAGCAAGTTGTGTAGCAGCTTCAAGTGATAAGTATGAACGAATGGAACAAAGTCGCCGAAGATGATAGAATGTTGAACGACAGACAGATTAAATGTGTTTTGATCGAATGAAGAGAGAATTCCACCATGACGAGACACCCAGATACTTTACTGATTTCTGAAAAGGTACAGAATCGTTTGACAAGGTCAAAGGATCACGCTTTATCACAGAGAGGCGGTTTCGGTTTCCAACAGCTAAGAACTCAGTTTTGTCCTCATTCAACTTGAGTCTATTCTTATCCATCCATGATTTGACATCGGACACGCATTGCTCCGTTTGATGGGACACCGCAGAAAAATCAGAAACAGGGGCGGGCTTATTTATCTCAGTGTCATCAGCGAACTTATGATAATCAAAATGATTACTTTCAATGACATTTGAAAGAGGTTGGGTGTACAGAGTGAAGAGAATGGGGCATAACATTGACCCCTGAGGGACACCACAACATAGCTGATAGGGCTTGGAGGACAGACCATTGACAACAACAAATTGTGAACGTCCAGACAGATAGGACCTGAACCAGTTTAAAGCAGTAGATCTGACACCAAAGGAAGAGGACAGGCGTTCAAGGAGAATGGCATGGTCAATGGTGTCAAAGGCAGACGGAAGATCAAGGAAGGCCAACAAACAGACACAAGGTTCTGATCCATGCTAGAAAGGAGGGAATCTGTGACAGCACAGAGCAGTTCAGTGCCTATGACAAGCGCGGATAAGCAGAGGGGTTTTGACTCAAGAAGACAATTTTCCTGAAGATGTTGCAGAAGTTGTGATAGGACAACTTTTCTCAAGCACGTTTGGAAAGAAAAGAAGGTTGAAACTGGTCTGTAGTTTTGTGTAGGAGATTGAATCAAGGTGGTTCTTCAAGAGAGGAGTGACAACAAATAAAAAAGGCTTGTTTCAGAAACTATATCAACTGTGACAGACAGGAAGATGTGTTTAATGATGAGGTGTGATGAGGGGGACCAAATTCATCCTGACATTGTTTAGCTAGTTCGTGGCTATGGGGTGTCAAGGGAGGAAAGTTTTATTTTTGGGATGCTTTAAGAGTTTTCTTATTCGTCTTCAGACCACAAGGTACTGAAACGAGTCAAGCATGACCCTGAAAAGGGAGTTGGAATGTCAATAGGAAAGTGATCAAGACCCTGCCTAAGTTTCTGATCTTGTCAGCGAAAAATAAGATGGTACAAGAGAACGTCAGAATTTCTGGAGGGGCTATGTCCGTAGGAAGCCACAAGACGTTTTGATTTCCCATGGTTTAGCAGACACAGCAACAGTTGCTGGGCTGGAAGAACGTGTTTTTGATTTTAGCACTATAGAACTCATGTTTGGCTACATTCTGTTGTCCTTGAGCGGTCTCTTCATGCACAAAGATCATTGCGATCCACCGTTAGTTTGGGGGAGCGCCACTGACGTTCCACTTTACGAAGTCTGCACTTCTCCTTCTGAAGTTATCAGTCTTCCATGTGCGGAGGGGCGATCAGGGACACGGCGGGTGATGAGCGGGGATGTTGATCCAGGATCTGCTTCATCCCGGTGTTGTAGGCAGCACGTCAACTGGTCCAGAAACAGTCATATCTGAGCAAAAGGCTGTGATATTCACCTCGAAACTTTCTATTTCGATTTTCTTCCGGTTTCTTGAAGAAACGACTCGTTTTGTTTTTCTGGATGATCAATGTAGGATGACAGAAAAGAGCGAACATGGTCAACAAGAGCAAGGTTCATCACACCAGATTCAGGAGATGAACGATCCTGACAAACCACCAGCCAGTCCAGTATAAATAAAGTTTAGGTTTATTCTGGTATGAGTTTCAAAGATCGGCCTGACCCTAAATCGTACCTTTATCAATGTTCCGTATTATGTGCCGCACAGGTTGCAAGACGTTAAAACACAATCATCATCCTTCCGTCGCAAAACGCTCGTGGACCAATGGACACACAACTGGACACGATGAGAAATTAAAAGACACACCGACCAGAAGCTTAAGTGCTTGGCTTTTTTTGGCGAGGTGGACCACATACAAATCCCATAAAAATCTAGGGTAGCTTTTAAATGATGCCGGCATGTAGGGGGAATTGCATGGTAGTCACATCTGCAGAAGAATT